>ML817006.1:4145-31906 GCA_009831015.1 Picea engelmannii
TAATTCTGGACAGCAAACATTTTCCTAAATAAACCCTTTTAACAGCAGCCTAAATGAGCATGATATCAGTCTGTAAAAGGCAGCCATAAATCTGTGAAAGAACAGGCCTGTTTGTGAGCATAAAACAGTCCCAAAATTTCAGACCTGTAGCAGCCTAAAGAGCCTCGAATTTCTTCACTTTGGAGCCTAAATCCTCACACGTGGCCTTCAATTCCTCACTCTCCCATTGCTATGTGCGCTTCTCCCAAAATTTAGGGCGCAAATCTTCTTGCTTATGCACATGAAGCCATTCATTCACTCACTCACTTAACTCCTTCATCCACTCTTCCATGCGCTAGCTTTGTCCCTAATTCCCTATTTTCCTCACTCCTTACCTCTATTTTCCTCACTCCTTACCTCTATTTTCCTCCCATTTTCCCTATCTCTACTCTACCATGTACCCTCTCTCCTACAAATTAGGGCGCAAATCCCCTTTTTACCATGTGTTTACTCCCTTTTGACTATCACATGTGGGATTGACTCACCTTCCTCACTCAAACTTACCTTGTATGCATGTATTTCTCTATTCCTACTCATCCTCCATGTGCATACACTCCTCTTACCACCTACTATGCATCCTCCTTGGTCTCTTATTGGGATGTGCGCCCTCTCTTGGCTATATATTGGAGTTTGTGATACATTATTGGGGTCGGATATTTGCAACAGTGGCATACTCTTATTATTTTCTCCTCTCTCTCATTCTCTAGTCTAACTACTCTCTCTTTGAGCAAGAATAGTCATTGTACTGGTTGTGGACTTGTCTTTGTGGCACAATCAACTTTTTGGCAAGCCTATAACAAAGAAGTGTTGTGTTTTTAACAAACTTTCCTTCTTGTTGGTATCTTGTTTTATTCTTGCAATTAGATTAGTAGTTCTTACCATTTATTGTGATATTAAGCTATCTTTTAAGTGGTTTCTTGTTAATTGTAATGACAAAATCAGCAAGCTAACAATTCTGTCATACACTTAGCAACCTAGAGATAATTGTCTTGCATGAATTCTGAAATGTCTATAACCCACATTCAGAAACTTCCATAAGCAGAAATACACATTGCTAAGCAAATATGCAGCGGAAATAAACACAATGGACAGCATTCAATAACCCATGAAAAACTCATAAATTTAGGCAAATGCCAGGGAAAACCCAACGAGAGAGAGAGAGAGAGAGATTTTATTATTCAGCTTCAGGAAAGTACATATCAGCAGCAAGCTCACAATTTCCAGCCAAGAAAAATACCTCACAGCACCAAAATTGTCCCCCACAAAATTTTGCATTGAAAATCGTGCCAAATCCGTACAACAGTATGACCCACTTAGAAAGCAGTGCCTAGAAAACTGTGCCAACAGTCTGTTGTACGGCCTGAACAATACGACCCAGCAGCAGCAAGAAAACACTCTAAACAGTCTCGAATTTCAGACAACTAGCTGCCTCGAAAATCGTGCCCTCTCTCCTTGTTGTACGGACTATACGGATCCGTACAGTACGGCCTCCAACAACAGCAAATGATATCAGCACTCACACAGAAATTTTCCCTTGGGATTTGTGCCCACTTTGTCTTGGGAAATGTGCCCACCAAGTTGCTCACTTTCCTCTCTCAAGCTCTCTCAAAAAACCTCTCTCAATCTCCTTCACTTGTGTCTTGCACACTACCCAATGCATTCTTTTATAAATCTAAAAACGACCTTTTCCCTCCAAAGTGTCTTTTCACCTTGCCAACCCTAAATCCAAAAGCCAAGATCTAATCTTTCCTTTTTCAAGATCAAGGGTCATGATTCATTCCCTCCAAAATGAATCACTTAAAATATTAAAGTAATTTCACTTTATTACATAAGTGCACTTTATGAAATAAAGTCACTTTAAAATTAGAAGGTACACTTTATTAAAAAGTCACTTAATAAAAGAACCACTTTACAACTTTATAAAAACACATTACAAAGTTAAGTGCCTAGTAGTGTAAACATAAGGTTACATCCGCATACAAGACAAAACATGCAGAGTACCTCCCGAGCTAAAAAGCTAACACTCCCTCTTAGCGAGGGATGTACTCGCTACCATTTCCATCATCTGGTCCCATCACATTGTGCTCTGTAGGAGCTCCCTCTGAACTTGGAGTTATCATCAACACCTGCACAGAACTCGAACTAGAAGATCTTCTCCTGACAGCTACTCGGAACCCTGAGCTCCTTGGAGAATCCACTCCATCTTGAGCATTGGTTCGACCACACTGGCTGAGCCTCCTGCCAGTGCTCAGAAGAGACTCGCTCTCTTCTCTCGGAATGAAAGACTGAATCCTTGGTACCACTGTAGCCTCAGGAACCTCCTCATGCTCCTCATCCGTCGTTGAATCATACACTGAAGGCTGCCCTCACAACATATACAACATGTTCACCCGATCACCGATCAGTTGTAATTCCACCGGGTCCACTCCCTCCCTGTAGATAAAGACATGTTCCCACTTGAACAATGTACAATATCCTACATCCTCCAAGGCTGAGACTGAGAGCAAGTTAACCCTCAACCTTGGAACAAAAAGAACTCCATCAAGCTCCAGGAATCCTCCATACTCGAGTTGGAATCTAACACTTCCAACTCCACGTACAGCTCGTGCCATACCACCTTCATTTACCACCTGTCGGTCAGGACTTGTCTCTGTGATATTAAGGACTACTCGCCAGATTCTCGTCATGTGGCAAGAGGCTCCACTATCCACAATCCATCTGATATCACCTCCAAATCCTCCGCTACTGACACTGGAAACTAGGGTAACCAAAGAAAATTCCGTGTCATACTTGAAAGCAAAGTCCTCCATGGCTATTGTAGCAGTTGTCTTAGGCCCCTTTGGTTCCTTCTTCTTCTTCTTCCTCTCAGGACAATGAGAAGCAAGGTGCCCCAACTAGTTACAACAATAACATCTGACTTTACTCAAGTCCCTCCCGGAACTTCCTTTCTTCTTGCTCTTTGTAGCAAGAGCAACATTCTCATCATCTCCATCTGTCTTCTGTCCACTGGTTTGAAATCCTTCCCGGATCTCCTCCTGAGTGAAATCATCCCACAATCTGCTCCAATCTGGAAGATGCTCACGACCCACCACACACTTCACGAAGACTTCCCATTCCTTGGTGAAGCCTTTCAAGGCTATCCTCACCAACTTCGAGTCCGATATGACCTCTCCAACAACAGCCAACTCATCTTTCACTTGAGCTACCCGGGTAAGATAAAAAGAAACACTCTCCTCCTTACCCAACTTGGTATCATGCAGCTTAGCCTTCAAGGCCATCTTCCGGTTCTCATTCTTCGCCTCAAATAAGTTCTTAAGTGCATCCCACATCTCCTTGGTTGTCTTCTTCTCAGCGAAGTGTGGGATAAGGTGATCCTTCACCCCATCCAGAATAATCCTCTGAGCTTTGGCCTCCTTGATCTCATGCAAGTCCAAAGCAATAGGATCTGTTGCGGGAGCCACAACAACAGAACCAACATAATTCCAAATCTTGTTCTCCTTGAGAACAGCTGACATCCGGACCTTCCACTCCAAATAGTTGGAGATGCCATCCAATCGATCCTCAAATATAATGCATGCAGCCATATTCCCTGTCACAGCTCAAGGAAAACAATCACAAATTTTCCCTCTTCAACCTTGCCCAAAAATCTCATTGTTCATTGTCACACAGAGACAAAGCTCTGATACCATGTTAATTTTAATGACAAAATCAGCAAGCTAACAATTATGGACTGTCATACACTTTGCAACATAGAGATAACTGTCTTGCATGAATTCTAAAATGTCTATAACCCACATTCAGAAATTTCCATAAGCAGAATACACATTGCTAAGCAAATATGCAGCGAAAATAAACACAATGGACAACATTCGATAACCCATGAAAAACTCAGAAATTTAGGCAAATGCCAGGGAAAACCCTAATGTGGGGAAACCCAACGAGACAGAGATTTTATTATTCAGCTTCAGGAAAGCACAAATCAACAGCAAACTCACAATTTCTAGCCAAGAAAAATACCTCACAGCACCAAAATTGTCCCCCACAAAATTTTGCCTTGAAAATTGTGCCAAATCCGTACACAGCGGTACAACCCACTTAGAAAGTAGTGCCTAGAAAACCATGCCAACAGTCTATTGTACGACCTGAACAGTACAGCCCAACAACATCAAGAAAACACTCTAAACAGACTCGAATTTCATGCCAACTAGCTGCCTCGAAAATCGTGCCCTCTCTCCTTGTTGTACGGATTGTACGGATCTTTACAGCATGGCCTCCAACAACAACAAATGATATTAGCACTCACACAGAAATTTTCCCTTGGGATTTGTGCCCACTTTGTCTTGGGAAATGTGCCCACCAAGCTACTCACTTTCCTCTCTCAAGCTCTCTCGGAAAACCTCTCTCAGTCTCCTTCACTTGTGTCTTGCACACTACCCAATGCATTCTTTTATAAATCTGAAAATGACCTTTTCCCTCCAAAGTGTCTTTTCACCTTCCCAACCCTAAATCCAAAGTCCAAGATCTAATCTTGTCTTTTTCAAGATCAAGGGTCATGATTCATTCCCTCCAAAATGAATCACTTAAAATATTAAAGTAATTTCACTTTATTACATAAGTGCACCTTATGAAATAAAATCACTTTAAAATTAGAAGGTACACTTTATTAAAAAGTCACTTTGATAAAAGAACCACTTTAAAACTTTATAAAAACCCATTACAAAGTTAAGTGCCTAGTAGTGTAAACATAAGGTTATATCCGCATACAAGACAAAACATGTGGAGTACCTCCCGAGCTAAAAAGCTAACATTTCTTTCTTGTTTCTTCTATCTTCTCTTGTGGTAACTCTGCAGGATCCCTCCAAGCTACTTAAATCAATCTTTCCCTAAAGCTTTAGCAGTGTTTTTACACATTGTCCAAAGCAATTTCGCTGCTGTTTTTTGTCAATAATTGCAGAAAATCAGACCTCAAGACAGCAGCAAAGTACCCTAGGGACTCCCCCCTATGGTTGGCATGCACCATCCCAAATGGAGAGGGGTCTTGCACATGACAATTTGGGGCATTTCTCCTTGAATTAGCACCTTCTTCATCGTTGTTTTCTCTGTTATATCAGCTCAATTGGAGGGTGGAAAAGTGTGCTAACAGCTCCCAAATATCTTCTATTTGGACACGTAAATTTTCCCTATTGGTAGGCACTATATCTACTTTTGTGACTAGATGCTTGTTTCTCTCCCAATTAATCACCTTTCTACTTCTATAATTAGGTCTCTATTTCTCTATCAAGCTAGGCACCTTACTTTCTATAGCTGTTAGCTATTTTTAGAGTTTCTCAGCCTATATATTGATGGGCACATAGCCAGCAAAGGGCAGTGTGTGCATTGAAGAATTTTTTATTGAATTAGGAGACAGTTCTCCAAGGCTTATGTTATTTGCATAGGGCATACTTTATGCAATAAAAACATATTTCAGGCTAGGTTCCCTTCCATAAAAAGTCGGCTTATGAGCTGCTAATGGTGTATTTCAGCCCTTTGGCATTTTCTTGTAGCTATATATCTTTTTTTAGTTTTCTGATGTTCATCAACTGCCTCTAGCTACTGGAATTCTAGAAGCGATTTCTACTGACAAATTTTAATTAATTAAAAACTGCCATATTCAGGTCATAAGCCGTTGAATATAAAGGCGGAGTAAGTGCAAACATGATTCATACCAATAGAAAGGTAAGGTGCCTAATCGAAGGGAGAAAGCGACGCCTAATGACATAGAGAGAAAGGACTGATTAATTCCAGAAATAAATAAGTTAGCTAAAAACAGGCAGAATATGGATGCCCTAAAAATCAGTGATATGGGCAGCCCAAAATCAAGAAATGCCAGTGCCAAAAGAGTATAATCTCAGATGTAAAGGGCCAACAAATTCAGAATTAAATATAATGCCCAAGAAAGAGGCAGAATATGGAGATCCAAAATTTAAGTGATATGGTGGACGGGTCAAAACTAGAGGGAACGACAATGATTCCCACTGTTTGGCATATCAGAACTTTGCCATACGGCAACTATACACTCAAACATGCATTTTGCCTATTTCCAATTCAAAGGTGTCTACACTTCACAAAGTACCTCTCACCTCATGATTTCACCTGCTTGTAAATCCATCTATAAAGATCTATCAATTAAAATATATCGGAGATGTTAAACAACACAGGATGATGTAAAGCGAAAAATGAACAATCGGCTTCAGAAGTTCACTTCGTAGATCTCATATCCTTGTACATGATATTTTGCAAATCTCAGGTATCATGTTCACCTCAGAAATTACCCACGAAGATATATCATAAAAGAATATGAAGATCAATCTTTGAAATAATTACACTTGTGAATAAGTAAAGGAAAGTAAGGAAATGCATGCATGTGTTTAGAAAATGCATGGCTCTTCACATGGTCATGAATGATGTTTGTGCAAAGTACAGCATTTTATTAAAACTAATTGCATTTACGAATGCGACAAACCAAAAGGATTCATGTTAAAATTGGAATGAACATAAAATGAAGCCTGTAGAAAGAGCCTTTTAGGAATAAAGACCTGCATGCGGGAATTATTTCATTTTCAAGTTCCCGAGACCATAAAGACCACTCATACTGAACTGCAGTGATGGGATGTACAGCATGGGCTCTTCGTAGGGTGTCAACGCTGACCTCGCAAAGTCCAATGTACTTGATTTTTCCCTCTTCCACAAGCTTCTTCATTTCCCCTGCCTGTATATTTAGCACAAACATGTTCACAATTAGGTAATACAAAACAAGTAAAAACTGTTGACATTGTAAGCAAAACAGAACTCTGGACTCCAGGCAATAATCAAAATATGCAATGTATGCATGCCTATAAAGAAGAAAAGCAGACTCCAACATGCTAGGTAATTTAAAATACAAAATATAGAAGCAACATCGGGATACCGTTTCTTCAATGGGAACTCTTTTATCTACGCGATGCTGGAAGTATAAATCGATGTATTCGACATCCAGGCGTTGCAGGCTAGCTTCACAAGCCTTCCTTACATATTCAGCAGTGCCAACAGTTCCAACAATTGAGTCATCCTTTATCACATGTCCGAATTTTGTGGCAAGCTGGATTTTGTCTCTAGGCAAGTGTTTCAAGCCCTGCATTGAACGTATAAGAAAACTATTTTTCCAGCAACTATTACAAATAATATAAACATGCTGACTTGTCTGAAATGACATCAAGTCAGATAAAAGCATCAGGAAAGAAATAATTCCACGAACAATGGTTACTACATGACTAGGGCAAATACCTTCCCAACCAATATTTCATTCGTAAAATGACCGTAGATGTCGGCAGTGTCAAAGAATGTGATCCCTCTATTGAAGGCATGCTGAAATAAAAAAATGGTATCTTCCTCGGACGTATATGTACCATATGCTCCTGAAAGCCCTGAACATCCAAGACCTAATGCTGAAACCTTGTATGCATGTATAGACGGTGTTAGAGACCAATTAGTAGAAGATTTTATGGGAAAGTGGTTTGCAGGTGAAATTTTTTAAAAGGCACACTTAATATTAATCTATAAAATGTAACCAAAAGGAAATAGAAAAATGAAAGGTAAGCAGAATTGGAGACGATGGAAGTGAAATTCAGCATTTCTAATAATACGATATTGAAAAATGCATACCCTTATGTCAGATTATGGCATGAGAGATTCACAAACAGAGTAGGCGCTCAATTTTGTTTTATATTTCATGCAGATAGATATTTTAAAATTCATGGCTTCAACACCACAACARTTCATTTCACCTTCTGGAATCTCTATGTGTATGAGTGGACTTTCCTGCTTTTTCCCAATGGGAAGTTTAATGACCAAACAGTCTCAAGTCTACAATCCATTTCCTTATCAACCCTTAGCTAATGAAAGAGTTATCAAGTCATCGATGATGATAGTTTAGCCAGTAAGCAATGAGAAGGGCATTTTAGAAGAAATACTTCATTACACTAAAGCTCTGCAGACCGGAGGGAATATATTAAGATACTATTAGCCTACTCACCTCCAAGCCTTGTGTGCCGAGCTTGCGTCGAGGAACAACTACGGAAACGGCGGCCATCGCGATGAAATTTAATGTCGCAGAGAGACTGAGACTCAGACAACACAAATGCCGAACCAATTCCAATTCAATTGAAATCCACAACTATCGGGGAGAAAGCGGCACACTATTAAATGATTTACAAATTTGGTCACTACTTTTTTCTTACTGAGAAGGAGCAGATCCTCCCACCTTTTTCTTACTGAGAAGGAGCAGATCCTCCCATCTTCCAGGTAAAAAACTTGGATTAATATTCTCAATGCAGAAATATCCTCCCACCTTCTGGTAAAAAACTTGGATTAATATTCTCAATGCAGAAATATTATTGGCCGAGGTCAATTTTAGGAGATAAAACGTCAATATCAAATTTATTTGCCAAATAATTGACCATGGTGAGGAACGTGCCTACAGTTCTTATTGTTCTTATTGCAGGACTATATCATTTATATTGATAATCACACTAAATCATGTTAGTGTAGTGTTATTTTACTGTTTCCAGCAATATACATAGCAATGAGTTAGTTTTGACTGTTTTATTAATTTGGTTTTACTTTAAAAAATTTGTAAATAATTTAATATGTAACATAAGAAACTTAAAATTTTATTTTTTAATGTGTAAAAATATTGAGTTTTCTTACATTTCATTCACTGATAACTTTATAGTGTTTTTGCAGCCTTTAAGTTGACTATATGAGCAACCTCGGTGCCCTTGTTGTATATTACTCAATGCGTATTGTTTCAAGAGTATGTTTAATAATATTTATTTTTAGAGTTGTTTATTTTGTGATAAATGAAAAATAATATTAAAATTTAATTATGTAATATTTATTTTTAGAGTTATTTAATTTTTTGATAAAAAAATTATTATTAAAATTTAATTATACAATAACTTAAAGTTTCTATTGATTTAAAATTTAGATTAAATTTTAAATAATTTATGTTTATTTAGAATTGAACAAAATATTTTTGGTATCATTTCACCATGCATAGAATTTGGATCATGGTGTAATTCTCATTTTGTTGAAAATGTCTTCCATAGTTTTATTAGATTGACTAGAAAGAGGATCATTTTACTACAAGATTTGGTTACTCCTTTATCCTCATCCCATTTGTATATCTAGGATAGCATTGGGGTTTGCAATGCTTTCGTCAATCGGACAACGATGGTAGGTGTGTCATCCCTGACACATCGCTATGGAGAAGGATGTACAACTAGTGGATTACTTGGAGAATTCTCTCTCCGAGGATTGCATTTTCGTCGGTCCTAAAGTACTCTCCATATCGCCTTCGTACTCAAAACATGTCAGTATTCCTAAGGCAATGGTTAATTCTAGCATTACTCTGAAGCTTCTTGGATCCGATGTTGTCATAACACATACCTCGACCAATATCCCAAGAGATCCATCTCTTAACTCATCACTTAATGTGGATCGAAGGAGTGAATACACTTGGGCTAAGTGTAATGGGGCTTCAAGCAGTCACGCGTGTAGTCTTTTTCGTGGATTCAAACAATTTAAGGCGGACCCAACAGTCGGCCCTCCATCTGGTCTTGTGTCGAATGATATCTGGTCTTCATGGTTTATTGGAAGTGGATTGGGGTTAGATGAACTTCAAGGCGGTGACATTCTCGGTGTTCAAAAGGCTCTCGGTCGTAAGAGAAGGAAAATAGTTAAATCGAGAGGAGGAGGGGTCTCTTTAGTTGTTGGAAAATATCTACATGTAAGCCAAATTGAAAATATGGAGGGTCGGGCTATCATAGGAAAATTCAGTGGCAAACGGGTGGTAAAGGAGTCTTTAACCTCATGGATGCAATACAATTGGGCCTCTATTATTGGATACGCTATGGTCATGCAACTCCTCTCTAGAGGATGGATCGGCTTTCTCTTTAGATCTATGGATGATTCTTGGTAATCGATAGTACTAGGACAAGTTTCTTCTTAGTATCAAGTCGTGGCACGGTGCACCCCTTATTTGATGCGAGGGAGGAGAATTTGACTAGGCTTCCCATCTAGATCAAGCTTCCCAACCTCCCTCTGAAGTTTTGGTAGGAATCGAGCTTAAAAACCATTGGGGATATTCTAGGGCATTTTATTGCAGTTGATGATGGTTATATGAAAATCCCTCGTCGTTAAGTGGCTCGGGTCCTAGTTGAAATGGATCCCTATCAAGGGATCTTTGAATCCATGGAATTTGTTATCGGTGAGCATTCATATACTTAGATTCTCGACTATGTCATTGTACCTTTCAGATGTTCATGATGCCATCGAGTTGGACATTTTATTTCCAACTGTGCATTTATTTCCATAATAAATTTGAGGGGCATGTGAGGAGGGCTCACAGAGATAGTGGCTATGTACCTATTCAAGTTGCAAATAAAAAGGATGCTCATAATTCTCCTATCTCTTAAATGGTTGTCGACGGGAGATTCTCTCAAGGGTCTCTACGATATCCTCAATAGAACTAGTCTAAGATTTTGATTGGAGATGTAAATGTTCCTTTGGGGAAGGGTGAGTCACGAGGCGAGGATGATTCTTCCCTCTGGGATTGTTTAGGTGGTGATCTAGACCTCTCTTGTGAACAATGGTCCAAGCTCAAGGATTTGTGGAAAGCAAGCACAAATATGCACCAACATTCTTAGGTAAGTCTTCCTCTACCAAACCTTCCTTACTAGTTTTAGATTTTTCTTATGTTTCATCCTTTGGGTTGTCGAGGACGGAAAGACAATATACTAGTCGGGATATGGGTGGGGGCCAGACCACTCTGCCTTATGATGTTAGGGTGGGTGATGGCTATATTGGTTGACTCTCTAAGGATGTCGAGTTTGGATAATCTCCCATCTCAGACTCTTGGAACCTCTCCTCCAATCAATCTCTTTCTTGGTCATTAGGACAAGATCCATACTTAATTTAACCTCGTTCTTCAACTATTCCTTCAGGGGAATTGGGTTTCGATGAAAATAAATCTTCCATCCCGAATCAAATGGGACACAAATATTCCCTAAAGGACGCTCAAGAGTGTTCTCATCGTGAAATATCTCAAGGTCGTAAAAAAACACTCTCGGGGTTCTTTGTAATATCCCTAATTTCGTAGATCGGGATATGTTCCTCAATTGCCTATTATTTGTTGTCAGAATTGATACACTTTGGGTTTTTGGATGCGTTTAGTAATTCAGTTTTAACATGTGTGGTGATTTTGCATGTGGAACAATTGTTTAACAATATATAATCAAGCATGCAATAGATAAAGAACACAAAACAACTACAATCTATGTATTATGAAATAATATTGAATACAATGTTGCATGTGGTGAAATAAAATGAATCACTCTGCTAGATTAGAGATAGATGATCTCAGCTGAAATACAATAAAGAAACTAAATCAATAATACTCAGAACTGGAAGAATGATACTAGATCAATGGATGAGCAAAATGAGCTGATGCATGCTACGACAACTGCTGCAAAACTGGAAAGTTCTCTCTGGTGGCCAAACTCCTCGGATCTGCCTAGAATATGTCTCAAACAGTGTGCCTTGACCTCATACACACTCCTAGTATCTGTTAGACTGAAGATAGACCCTCTCATGATCTCTATTGACCCTGGATGGGATCCCCTAGGGGGGTTGCACCCCTACTGTTGCCAATTGTTGCGCCCTAGTGATTCCACCGTCAAAATCTGGCTGTATATATCTCAAACTAAGCGCCCTCATATCCTATGTAATGGGTCAGAAGAGTTTCCCTGAATATGATCTGGTGATCTCTCGAGAACCCTAGATGTATCCTCCCCAAGTGTTGCGCCCTCACTGGCTGAATGATGCGCCCAAGAGGACCCTCCATCGAAATATGATGACTAATAGCTCAAAATATATGCCCTTCCTTCCTCTCAACTAGGTCGGAAGGAAATCTATGAATTATCTTGGGGCAGGACGAGATAACCCTCAGAGTCTCCTAGCACTTGTGCCCTCCTTCTGATGAAGTGCGCATTAGCTATATGAACCTATAAAATGTTGTTGCAAAACGATGAAAGATCTGGGTGATCTTCCCGATGACTAGGGTGTGTCTCTCAACACCAAAATCAACCCACTGGTGTCTTGCTCGTGGAATCGACAATCTCCATTGATTTGCCTAAATCTGTGTAATCTCCTCATAGCTTAACTGTCAAATCATAATATGCATAATGAGGAATTAGGTCGCTTGTCCTCCTCATATACTTTTCCAAAACCCAAATTCGATATTGCTTCTATTCTTAGCTCCCTCACTTATGCGCCCTTCTATTTTTAGCTCAAAATCACTTAAAGATGCTTTTACCCACTTTTCACTTAATGTCACTTTCAAATTATAACATTCTCTAGTGAAGTAACATAAAGTGACCATGTTATCCCCTGTATCTCCCTAGCTATAGTCTAATGGGGATGTTTAGACTACTAAGCCCTCCTCTTTGGAGCTCCTACTCGGAAAGGGATATTACAATCCTCCCTTCCCGAGATTGCTTGTCCTAGAGCAATACCAATCCAGGGTGTTGCAATACCTGCTCACTCTCACAAGTAGCATCCTCCAATGGAAGCCCTCTCCATATGATCAAACACTCCCTGATGACCCTGCTCCTCAATCTCCGCTCTCGGAATTCCAGTACCTCTTCTGGAACTAACTCTACCTGCCCCTCCTAATCCAAAGGTGGAAGCTCCTCTGAAATGTCGATGAATTGTGCCACGACTTTCTTGAGACAGAAACGTGGAACACATTGTGATCCTGGCTCCCATCTAGAAGTTCTAACTCATAAGAAACTTCACCTACCATGTGTATGATCCTGTGAGGCCCATAAAACCTAGGCTTGAGCTTTTCTACCCCACTCTTCTTTAGAGATGACTTCCTGTAAGGTTGTAGCCTCGGGAATACCAAATCCCCAACCTCGAAGCTATGTTATGTCATGTGTCTGTCTGCACTCACCTTCTACCGATTATGTGTCGTTTGCAGATTCTCCTTGAGTACTTTGAGAATCTCCTGACTCTCTACGATCCAGTGTTTGGATTTAGGAGCCCGACTATCTCCGAAAACCAAATCAATCAAAATGGGAGCATCATACCCATATAATTCTCGGAAGGGGGTCATGTCGATGGACATGTGAGAGGTGGTGTTGTAACAATGCTCTCCTAGATGTAGCCACCTCACCCACGCTCTTTGTTGTCTGCTCACATAGTTCCTCAAGTAACCCTCAACCCACTTGTTGACTATCTCTCTTCGTCCAACAGTCTAAGGGTGGTAACTTGTGCTAAGTGTCAACTCTGTCCCCACCAATATGAATAACTCCCTCCAAAATGTGTTAATAAACCGATTGTCCCTATCACCGATGATGTTCTGTGGCAACCCATGAAGTCTGGAAACCTCTCTAGAATAGCTCTGCCACCTGTACTATGTTGTAATCTGTCGGAATGGCATAGAAATGCACAAACTTGGTCAATTTGTTGACCACCACATAGATACAATCCTTACCCTATGTTGGGATAAATATATGCACTATTAATTCTCACATTTAATTATCAACCGAGGATCATAAGCTTCGAGGTGCAGGCGCAGGAAACGCAGGATCAGAGCCTAGTCTAGCCTAATTTAAAGCTGACAAAACAATCTTCAAACCCATACTGCTGGAAATTAATACTAAGGATTCATCACTGGGACGTAGGAATAACTTAGTGCTATAAAGGTTTAGATCACAGTCTTTCATGCACTCGGGGTGATGTTCGTGTGATTAGTGGTGAGTAGCTTACTTAATTTTTCTGTCCTTCAATGATTATTTCCTATAGTGGATCCACACTTAAATGCAATAAAAGAAACAAGCAAATGGGAATGAATTCAAATGACATGAAATAAACTAACACATTGGGAAGAATTCCAACACAGGAAGGCCATATCTCACGAGTTAGACCTCTAATATGTTCGTTGGTGATTGAAGCTATAAGAAATTCAAAATCATTCAACGTTAATCAACATTAAATATTTCCTACTTATTTCAAAACATTTATATTCTAGATAAATAGGAACAATCAAATCAGGTGTTGTGGGTGCAAGTGACAAACCAAGTTTAGCAGAAAAGGATATCTAAAAAAAAGGAATCTACAAAATCCAAATCCACACCAAACAACAATTGGTACAAAAACATCGCAAACTAAAATTAGAAACCAATGCAGAAACAGATCTAAGTACAAAGCCAAAATAATTGCAAAAGCAAAGCAACTTTACAAAGAAAAATATGCAAAAGAAACTCTAAAAATCTAAGGAAGTTTTCAACTCACAAATCGTTCTTCAAGTGAAATACGTTAAGCACATATCCTGCTTATTAATTTAGTTACCATTCAATACAGAACAAATCTGCAATTCTAAGAGTATGATATTCACTTCTAAATGTTTTATGCACCTCACACAGATTTGCATTCATTGTTGTCCCAAATTTCTTTAGAATGTCAGGGTTATTCAGATCCTATGCTCTGTTTATCAAATAGTTTGTATTAGAAATCTTCAAGCAACGATATGAATCAATGCACTTTGTATTTCTTGTGTTTTTGAAATGAACACATCACACTTCGAAAATCATTAAGCCTACCCTATCATATGAATTTCTAAATGGATACAATCAAAGGGTAAGATATTTGAGTTTTAGTTTTCAAATCAAATGTAAAGAGCACAATCGAAAGGTAATGAATTGAAAGAAAATAATAATCAAATCTGTATGAAGATAAATAACCTCAACAAAACTTATTTATGCAACAAATAAGAATATAAAATGTTGATCTAAAGACTACCAAAAATGTAAATCTAGTATTCTACCTTATCTATAAAACAACACAACACATACCAAAGGATGGGGGCCCTTCCAAACTTGGCCTATGTTGCGAAAGAAGTCTACAATACTAAGGACTAATCCACACCATGCACATGAACAACAACACTTTTTATTAGCTAAAAACTCCAAGGAATTACAAGCACTCCTCCATATGTTCAATCTTCTTCACAACAATTAATAGATCTCCTCCATTACAAAATAATAATAGCTACCCCTGTCAACCTTTTAGCACTCTTATTTATACATAAAAATCATTGAAGAGAGGATGGGACTGAATCCCAATGCTCTAATTTTAAAATTTACAATTTTAGATAAAATTCTCAAAAATTTGGGTTTTATTGTAATTTGGGCAGATTCGAGTTAGGGATCCACCCATATCTTCCAAACTAATTCGCATTTTGAAAACGTTCTCACCTCTTACACAATTTTCCACATTCTAGACAAAACCCATTTCGTAGAATTTCTATATCTGATGCCATCTGCATGGAAATCGAGACACAAGTTGGTAGTTTGAGATTTTTGCTAATTTTCACAGAATCATTCCCCCTGAGCTAGAGGAACACATAGGTGAGCTGGGTGAATGTAGAAACACATGTCTGCATGTAAACATCGTTCTGGACAAAACCCATGTCCTCAATTTTCTTCTAGAATCATTTCAAAATTTTGAATTAATTCTAGTACCGGACTGTTGTTGATACAGGTACCTGACGAGCACAGCATTGGTACCAGATGAGAGCAGAATTGGTACCAGACAAGCACAACATTGGTACCAGATGAGAGCAGAATTGGTACTAGAAGAGCTGAGTACTGGATGACATGGAGTGTGGGTATCGGATGACTGTGCAGGTGCCGGTTGACTGTAGAACCTTCTGGTACCTGATGACTGTGCAGGTGTCGGTTGACTGTAGAACCTTCTGGTACCGAATGACTTGGAGTGTGAGTACCGGATGACCTGGAGTGTGGGTACTGGATGACTTCCAGTGTGGGAATATATTGTTTGGACATAGAAACATAGGATTAAACCATCATAAAAAAAACTAGTGTATAATCATCCTTTTAATCACTAAAAATATGGAAAATTATGTATTAACCACATAGGATGAATAACAAGAGATGATGGAGGTTTATGGTGTAATTAGCGATATATTATTGACGAAATGTGGGGATAAGGTGTAATGATGAGTGCATTTATATGGCGGAAATATGACAAAACTAGAGCCCAACACACCCCCAAACCCAAGGATTTGCATGTCCTCATGCAAACAAGGTGAAGAACTTATGATACTCTGCTTATCTATGTCGTCGTAAGTTCAAATGTCTGTGCGTTCTTTGGGATCTTCTCATAGGTTGTGACCACTTTCTGCTCCAATCCCTTCACACATTCCTTCTCCTCTTTGGTCTCAAGCTTAGCTTGCTCAAGTACCGATTCCAACCCATCCCGGTCATCCTTTGCTTGTTGTAATTTCGTTGTCTCCATGCATGCGCGAGACTATACCTCCTGTGTAACGCTGACTTGCAGTTTATACAAGGCCTTGGTTGGTATCCACGGTAATACCAACTACAATTGAGCCAAGTCTTTTAGGGGTTTCTACCCCACGATTTCTTCCATGCGTAGCATGCTTGGTGTGACATGAAATGTTGAGTTCAGTTGTGCTATCGTTTGGATTGTATCTTGATTGCTTGCTCCAGGTGCACCTCCTACCTATGATGTTGACGAGCCCGTTTCTACACTACTGTCGGTTGCCTGCGCTTGGTTGATATTCCTGAGGAGTTATTGCATGTATGCCAACTCTTCTTCAATTTTGTCCCTTTGGCGTGCAACATTCTCAAAATCCTCAAATGTGCGATCCTGGACCATTTGGGCCACCATTTCTGCATCATCCTCCGTGATTGTGTATTATGGAGGTGTTTTATTTGCCTTTGTCTTGTTGCGCGCACCCCTCATCTTGGTGGCTAGTTGTTTAGTCTGGCCTGGCTCTTGTGGCGTAGCACTTGATTTCGTTCCCTATGTTGCCTCAGACTGTTTCTATTTTTCTTGTGTCGCTTGTGTGTTGTTCTTCTTCCCTGTCTGGACTTCTATCTTGGATGTCCCCCCTTTCTTCTGCTGCGACTTGTTCTGACTTCTCCTTGGTTTCTTTGGCACTATTACTTCCTCGGGCTGTGTTTGTTCCTGCCCTACCTCCTCAGCATGTGTGTGTTCCTGTCTGACCTCCTCCTCCTCTCTTTCTGCGGATATTTCTCGAGTGAGAACTAGAATCATCCATTCATTGTCCCAATCCTTAATGGCCATTTGTATGTCCCCCTCCATGATGCAGTAGCGTAGTTGTAGCCATTTCTTGTCAGGGTCCTTCCACACCTGGATCCACATCGCATTTCTAGTGGCTTTGAAGTTGGCTATGCCCTGATAGTGTGAAACAACTTCCGGTGTTATCCTCCAAGTGTTGGCGATGGTGTCATGTAGATCACAGAGATATCCTTCGAATATAGCTACATTCACTCTCCTGTTCTTGGCATTTGAAGTGACTCCAAGCGATAAGTATCGCGCTCCATGGAAGGGTTTGGGTCTCATGGAGAAAAATGAGTAGTTCGGCTCCTTCGATCCCATAATGGCCATCAGGATGAGTAGCCACGAATAATGAAACTATGTCCCTAGATACTACGCATCCTTGAAGTCGTCTAAGAACATATTCAACAAGTAAGGGGCCCATCTGAGTGTGGTGCCCTCGGTGCACTGTGCTGCAATTGCGACAACCTCGGCCGGGACTTCGTCCTTACGACATTTCCTGAGCAACTTGCATGCCATAATTTTTGTGGCCATTCTTGTCGTGATGTCACTAATACGCTTGATAATGATTCCACGTGACCCCTTTCGATGTCGTATTTCTTCTTCATCTCCTCGACCAGTGCTTTATCCTTTGTTTTTTCCTCGAGGAACTGTGTGGGATCTATACCCCGTGATGGAAGCTTTGTGATGTGTGCGATGATCTATACGTCTATTGAGACGAGTTGTTCCAGCCACATATCTCTACCATGTGTGACTGCCATCAACTGCTTGATGCAAATGTTTGCATACTGGCCTCTTCCAAAGTGTGGTAGGTCCAACAGACCTAGAATCCCAGTTTTGGCCAATCCTACTGCCCACTGGACTAGTTGATGAATTGGTTCGCCAAAGGGATCTATACCCACAGAATGGAGGTAGAATTGCTTAGTGAACTCTGGGA
Organism: Picea engelmannii; assembly: GCA_009831015.1. NCBI lineage: Eukaryota > Viridiplantae > Streptophyta > Pinopsida > Pinales > Pinaceae > Picea > Picea engelmannii. The sequence continues at coordinate 22,327 of ML817006.1, forward strand.
ACTTGTTCGTTTCCGTTACATCGTGGTTTGAGTACCTCAATTTCTCTACATAGCCCAACAAATTTGTTGATACAGGTACCCCTTCCAGTCTGCACGGCAAAACAATTTTTGCGGCAGGTTGTCTGCGCGGTGACCTAGGTACCGTTTTCTTGTCCTTTTGTTGTGGTGGCCGACTCGAGGTTCCAGTCTCTATTGTTTGTTCTTTGGCAACCTTCTCTGGTCAGCCAGTGACATCTTTCACTACTCCCTCCTGTGGCTGTTCCGACACGGTTGTCTGTGATTCTTCTGGAACGACCATTTGTTGCTAGTTTGGAGTTGTCCCATTGACTCTCGAGGATTTTATAGGGTGTTCTGGTTTCCCTAAGTTGCCTGCATCTTCGTTCTATCGACCATGCCCCTCTTTTGGAATATCGATGTCTATGCCTGTAGGTGTTGTTGTTGGGTTTGTTCCTCAATGCGTGTGGGGATTCCTAGTTTTGTATCCGGTGATGGGATTTCGTCCACATTGACGACTTCTGGCAGCTGAGATGGTTGTTGTTCGCTTCTCTACAATTGTGATTGTGCTTTGGTCCTACCTCGGGGTTGTTTGGTAGTTTGGATCGATTATCCTTGTTTCGGTGGTGCCATGGTGGTAAATTTGTTGTTCGTCGACCTCATTAGCCTTTGCAACCTCTACAAACTTCACTCTTTGCTTCGTATGCTCTCTCGCTCTGTGCCTTTTCCAATTTCGTAATAATCTTTCAACTCCCGCATCCCTGCTTTGTATGGGTGTCGTGTGAATCTTGTCGAAGACATTATCATGATTATTGATTAAATGAACTACCGATTCCTTTGTACTTGCCATTAATTTCCCTTGACATCTCCAGTTGGCGCAATTAACGCGGCGTCCTGTTAGTCGTTTCCAACATTCAATTTCGATAGTCTCCGTCACTTGGTGCTTCTTTTGCCGTAGCCGCCTTTCCTTCTTGTTTTTGCTTTGAACTGACTGTTGGCCTTGTTTCCATTGGAATCGTAATGACGAGCGTGCATGATCCTTCTTCTTTCGGCATGTTCTCCTTCTAGCTTCGACACACTATGCCTTTGTTGGTACCTCCTAATATCCTGCACTATGCTTTTTTTTATTTTTTATTTTGCGGTGTCTTTCATGTTGCGAGTGGTCAACTATCCTTATACAGCTTCATTCGACTTCCATTGATCATCCCTCTGAGTTCTATGCCTCCTAAGTCCTTCAACTGTACATCTTCCCCATCTATGACAGTTTTTACTTCATATGGTCCTAACCAGTGCATTCTGAGTTTTCTCGGATGCTGAATGGATTTACTGTCATACAACACTAAGTCTCCTACCTTGAAAGTTTTCCTCTTGATATTTCTGTCATGCCAAGCTTTGTCCCTTGCTTTCTGAACTTCTTGGTGGAATCTTGCTAGGATTGTATCTTCCTCCATGATCATTATTTGATTCAACCTATCCTGCACTGTGCCTCGTTCTGTCATGTTCGTAATTGCTGCTATGCACAGACTGGGTACCAAAACTTCTAATGGAATCACTACTTCTTGTCCATATACCAGTATGAATGGCATGTGTCCTATCAAATTTTTGCATGTGGTTCTGTATGCCCACAATACTGTTGGTATTTTTAGGTCCCAATTATCCCTCTTGACAATACATATCTTTTTCAGTGCATTTTCAAGGATTTTGTTAAAGGCTTCTATTGTTCCATTCACTTGTGGATGATATGGTGTACTCTTTTGATGATGGACTTAGAACTCCTCAATCATCGCGTTAATAGTGCTATTAGTAAATTGAGTGCCTTTGTCGCTCATCAAAATTATCAGGCAACCAAATCTAGTGATCACTTGCTCAAATAGAAAGTGTGTTGATGTTTCTGCGTTGCAATCTTTGACTAGTGTTGCTTTTTCCCATCTTGTCAGGTATTCTGTTGTGGTGATAATGTACCTTGCTCTTTTCCTCTTTGCTGGTGGGTTAATTGGTCCCACAAAATCTATTGCCCATTTATCGAATGCCTGCAATGTTACCTGTGGTCGCAGGGACATCTTGTCCCTTCTATTTGGTTTACCAACTCTCTGACATACATCACATCTCTGACAGTACTCTTTTGAATATCTGTGAATGGTTGGCCACCATAGTCCTGTGCGTAATACCTTCTGCGTGGTATCTTTTCCTGCGTAGTGTCCTCCTACTAGTCCTTCATGGGCTTCTTCTAAAATCCTTGGTCTTTCATGTTCTAGCACATATCTCCGCAAGATGCTATCTGTGCCCATTTTGAATAAGTGTCCTGCAATCAACTAATAGTCTCTAGCCCCGACTACCAGGTTTTTCTTCTGCACAGTGTTGTATTCCTGTGGCGCAGTCCCTGTACTCAAGTATTGGATGATGTTTGCAAAGTAGTCATCGACAATCTAGACTGAAAAACACTGTGCGTCAGGGAAATTGTCCTCTAAATTTGTAGGTTCCTCTCCGTTCATGACCCTTGATAGGTGATCAGGTCCCGTGTTCAGCTTCCCTGGCTTGAATATTACTTCAAAATAAAATTCTTAAAACAATATTTACCATCGACATATTCTCCCCCCCAACACTGGCTTGTTGACTAGGTACTTGAGCGCTGAATGGTCTGTGAACATCTTAAAATGTTTTCCCAGTAAGTAATGTCTGAACTTTTGCAACACATAGACCATAACTAGGCCTTTCCTCTCTGTAGTGTTGTAGTTCTACTCTGATTTTGACAATTTTTTTCTTGCAAATGCTATCGGATGATCCAAATCTCCTGCTCCTGGCTGCGCCAAAATAGCTCCAAGTGTTATGGCTGATGCATCTGCATGTACATGGAATGTCTTCTCCCAGTATCAGAATACTATTATTAACATTGTTACCATCTTTTCTTTCAGCATATCCAGACCGTGTTGACAATCCTCATTCCACTAAAACTTTGTGTCTTTCCTTAACAGTTTCTCCATTGGTGTGGTGATATGCGCGTACCATTTTATAAATTTTCTATAGTATCCTATGTGTCCCAATGTCTCTCTTAGTTGACAGACTATTTTTGGTGGTGGAAGGTTAATGATTGTTGCAATCTTTGCAGGATCTACCAGTAAAAATTTCTTGCATACTATATGGCCCAATAGTATCCCAAACGGTGTTCTGAAGATGCACTTCTTGATGTTTAATGATATCTAGCATTGCCTGCATCTTTATAACATTAGTCGCAATACCTCTACATGGTATTTCAATAGACTATAGACTGTCTAATTGTCTAAGTATACCTCTAGAAACTGGTGGATAAATTCCTTAAACGCAGCTATGACTTCTCTGGAAAATATTGTTGGTGCATTCTTCAGTCCAAACAGCATGACCATGTACTGGTAGGATCCCCATTCCGTAGAAAAAGTGGTCTTGTACCTGTCTTCCGACGTTATCTTGATCTGATTATATCCTGGAAATCCATCGGTGAATGAATAAACTTCTCGTCCTCCTACGTTCTCCAACACTTCATCTGTGAAGGGTGTAGGGAACAGGTCATGTAGGCATGCATCGTTCAACTTCATTAAGTCGAAACATATTCTTATCCCACCTTGTTTTTTCTCCTGAACTACCATTGATCTTATCCATTCTGATTATTCCACAGGTTCTATGATTCTAGCTTCGAGCATCCTATCGATCTCAGCTTTAACGTTTTGCTTATATATCGGATTTAGTCTGTATGGTTGTTGTCTGATTGGTCTTGACTCATCTCTAAGTGGTATCTTATTTTCACCTAGCTCTCCTACTATGCCCTTCATCTCTGTAAACATTGTGGGAAACAGGTCGGTGTACTCGCACAGTAACTTTGTTATGATTTCCACTGTTTGCTCATCCCAGTAGTCTCCAATGCTGGCCATTTTGGGATTCTCAACTATCCCAATGTTGACTTTATTCACCTTGATCGACGCAACAATTAATTATAATTCTAGAGGTGGACCTTCCACTTATTTTTCGCCTTCAGCTTCCTCAATCTGAATATCACACGGATCGTCTTCATCTGGTATTTCTTCCTGCACATGGTAGCATGACAACAGTTCTTTCACTGTCTGTTTGTTCCGTTGTTGCTCCTCTATTATGAGTTCGACTTCTGGTTCCTTAATGAATATCACCCCTCTTATATTTTTAAGTGCTACATCTATGTTGGGGTTCTCATGTTCAAATGAGAAAGTGACTATAAAGTTTTGTTGTAGTATGTCCAACTTGTAGTTCCTCTGCGTAGTTCCTGGTCTGTCTACAAGTTTGTTGGTATGCCCTCTAATGTGTGTATAAAATGATGAGGCCATTCCTCTGGAGGTGTCATTTTCCACATCGCTCTACACTTGCCCAAGTGTTCCGTTGGTGCCCCATGTCCATCATACTTCTACTACTGGTTGCTTCTTTGTTCTGCACTAAACCTTTTGCGTAGTAACCGCTTGCATTGGTACCAATCCTTGATTGTGTCCTTGTGTGCACCCCACCATCTTGCAGGTGTGGCCTTGAGTGCTATATCGAGTGCTAAGAGTCTTTAATTTTCTAACACTTCATCTTCATACTGTGTCAAGAAGGATTCTAGATCGTTTACCCCATGGAAACTGGGTGGTTCCCTTATATCTGTACCTATCCATATTACTGCGCGGTCTATTCTTGCACATCTTCTTGTGGACACTTCGTGTAGCCTTTGTTTCCATTTATCTAAACCTGTATCTGAGTATGTTACACATGAAGTAATGCTCCGCCAACTGAGTATCCCATCTGCAGTTGGGATTACGTAATCCTCATCATGCGTAGTTGTTTTGTACAACTGCTTGATTTCCTCCAAGTCCAAGCAAGTAGGCTCTACAAACCTCTCCCCTTCTTATGGGTCTAATGGCACAATGACCCTGTATTCTCCTAACTCAAATGCCAGTTTTCGTGTTTTTAAATTGATTATGGCCTGGTTATCAAATTCCCAATCCAAGCCGAGCAATGTTGGATATGGTGTTGTGCCATCCACCATCTCAATTACTTCGAAGCCTTCTTTAGTGTGCACTCTGTCCGGGTCTACTATCACCCCTTTTAGTCTCCCAATTGGTATAACTCTGTGTTGGTTTGCTAGTTTAAGCTGAATAGGTGAACATCCTAATGTGGGCTCTCCCATACATTTCCATGTATTCTTGGGTAATACATTGACTTCAGATCCTCGATCCAGTATGATATCTCCCATGTTGAAATCTTCGATGTTGGCATTCATCCTGAACTCCCTACTTGTTCTTCTCCTTGTATGTAGGTGATTGACTATTTTTTGTTCTAGTTTTCCTTTTGTGTCTATGATACATCTTTCTAACATATTTTGCAATATGTTGACAAAGGATGGATAATTTAGTAATTTTACACATGATTGCAAAAAGCCTTTGATTGTACTTACTTGTCCCAAGGGATGAATTTCTTTGGTATGATCCAACGATGGAGGCATTTCGTACTCTGGTACTTCCATGTTATGTTGCGTAGTTGAAGTGGACGCGGTGTCTTAATTCATAAATTCTTGTCTAGCTTTCTTAAATGTTTCCTTCTCGTTCTATGCGTCAAACTGCTTCCTTGTTTCGACATTCTTCTTCAACCATTGATGTTGTACTGGTTCTTGTCGGACTGCGTCATTTATTTTTTTATCTCCTCCACACGTAACTATGTTTATGTTTCTTCCACCGTCCCTCGCTTCCGCTGAAATCCATTAAACACTCTGATTGTTCTAGTTTCTCTTTTCCTGTATCTTTCCTAACAACGTAGGAAATTCTTCCGTGTCATAATCCAATGCACGAAAATACATACAAGTCGTTGGTGGAAATGGACATTCTCTTGCATAGTGTCCTAGTTGTTGACAGTTGTGACATACCACTAGTCCTCTACCTCTTTCAAAGCCTCCTATTGCTCGTCCTCTACCTCTGTAGCCAGATCGATCTCCTCGCGATGCATTATACTAAGGCGCTTGATTGTACTGCGCGGTATTGTACTAAGGTTGCGTCGTGTTGTACTGTGGATGCACAATATTATATGGTTGTTGCACAATATTATATTGCGGCTGCACAGTGTTGTATAGGGCTGGTACTTGGTTAAACCGAGGTGCAGCTTGCCCGATCATCATTTCTTCCTACACCTTATATGCATCTGATGTCCTCTCTCTCATCAAATCCATGGTTCTACAGTCTTTGTCATTATGGCCTACTGACTTGCAAAAGTTGTAATATGAACTCTTTGGGATTGTCTTGTACTTCTGCATCATTAGGCAATGATATGGATCGTGACCCTGTTTCTTACAAATTTCGTACCATAGTCCTCTTGTTGGTAATAGATTTGGCATTCCTGCTGCCATATACTGCGCAAATGTTGGACATTCGTTTTTATGGTGTCCTTCCATCCTGCATGTGGTACACCAAACAACTTATCGTTTGTCCTTACTCTTGTTCTGGTTTAGTTGGAATGTTAAGTTCTTCAAATCCTCCTTCAGGTCTTCGATGGCTAGATCCGTCTTCTGATATTGGTTTTCTTCCAGTTGCAGGGCTACTTGTAGAGCCTCTGCTTGTGTCTAAAACTTCTATTGTCACAGTGGGTACTTTAAGTGTGGTAATAGTGAGTTGACGAACAGGTGCATGTGTTTCATATCTTTCATGAGATATTTCAACTTTCCTTTCAGTCCCTTGAATCTCTGGTCAATATCCCATGTAGATTCTCCTGCTTTTTGTCGAATTTCTATCATCTCGTTCATGTACTGGCCCTCTGAGCTTGGCTTCTGAAACTCATTTATCAACAATTTCTTGATGTCCGCAATTGTTCTTGTTTTCCCTGGTGTATTATTTGTCACTAAACTCATATACCAATCTAGTGCGTGATTGTAACATACCCACTACGAAAATTTACAATTTTTCGGCCTTTTCTTCTTTTCTCCGAGGAATAGGATTCCCCGAGTCCCTACGAGACTTGATACAGACCCTGCCATCCCTTATCCACACTCATCTAATCAGCGATTATGGCCACATGCCTTATCGGAGGGTACTTATCGACTTTCGCGATACGGAAAGTCTTGAAGCAGGTATTCCCTTGCTTATTTCGGGGTTTCATCCATCGGAATTTCGCGGCTAGCGAATACGAGGAAAACTGGCCTTTGGGAGTCCCATGCTCCAAAAATCCAAAACACCAAAACCATGTGTGCTAATCCATTTCGGGACTTCGCCTATCGGGATTTCATGATATGCGAGGACAAGACACTTGCCTCTAGATGTCCCGGGTGCTGAAACACCGAAACATTAAATTCTAGTCGCTCTATACTCATTTTCGGGGTTTCATACTTTGGGGTTTCGTAAGTCGAGATTTCGCAATTCGGGAGTTCGGGGGATGCGATGATAGGAGGTCTCACATCGGGGTCTTCTGGGAGCCGAACTCTGAAATACTAACTCTAAACATACTTCCTTGATTCGAGGTTTCCGCCATTGGGATTTCGGGGTATGCGACGACAGGAGGTCTCGCACTTAGTTTTCCCGGGAGCCGAAACTCCGAAACCTTAACGTACGTAAAATTGTATAAATGTGTCGCTCAGTCCATTTCGAGAATTTGCAGACCGGGTTTTCAGGACTGGTGAGCATAAGAAGACTTACCATCAGGTATCCTGGGTGCCGAAACACCGAAACGCCAAGGCTTACCCACTCTAGACCTTTTCGAGATCTCATACTTCGGGATTTCACGATGTGCAATGACAAGAAGTCTCGCTCCTAGGTTTTCCCGGGATCCGGAACACCGAAAACTCATATCTACTCCGTTCTATTATCATTTCGGGATTTCAGGATTTGCAAGGACATGAGGATCTTACCCTCGGGTCTTCCGGATACTGAAATGCCGAAAGCACCGACCCAAGTCACATTATGCCATAACCAGATTTTGCGATACCGGAGGTCGAGGATTCACTCTCCTGGACTACCCGGGTGCCAAAAAGCCGATACACTCTTCCATCATACCCTCGACCAGATTCGAGGTTTTGCAAATCAGAGTCTTGCGATGTGCGCAGACAGGAGATCTCGCACCTAGACCTTCCGGGAGCCGAAACTACGAAATACCGACTCTTAAAACTGCGCATCTTATTTCAGGGTTTCTCCCATCAGAATTTTGCTGACCGGGGATTCAAAACTTGCGAGTACAAAGGGACTCGCACTTAGGTATCCTGGGTACCGAAATGTCGAACTATCCTATCTCATCCACTCCTTAAACTATTTCGGGATCTCGGTTATCAGGGTTTCATGACTCGCGATGATCAGGGTTCTTCCCCTTTATCTTCCTGGGTATCGAAACGCCGAAACGCTTACTGACAGCCACATGTCCCTATAAAAGGACGGTCCAGATACTCCCACGGACCTTGGGGATCTACGGTCCTGATTTCTTCACTACTTACGAAGATAAAAGGAAAGGGGTTGAGGCATTAACGCCCTCGTTTCTTCCTCCAATCTAAAGGTTGTGACTGACCTCAGATCTTTTGACAGGATCTCATCCGTCAATCAATACTTATCCACACGCTGCCATTTCGGGATTTCATAAATCGGGGTTTCGAGAGTTGCGAGTACGAGAGGACTCACGCTTGGATACCTCGGGTGCTGAAATGCCGAAATATCGAGATTTTAAGAGGACCATTCTTCCTCGTGCAGGATTACTAAGACTTGCGCCATCAAATCCTCTTTCAGGTTCTTGGTAGGCTTTCCAAGAAGGGTGTTTCTATGGGGATATCTATCCAGGGCATTCCTGCAGACAAATAAGGGCATAGATTTCATGAGAACAGACTTGAAGTCTGAATTAGTTCAATATACGTGTATATAAATCTATCTATAAGCATAAGCCATACGTGGTCTTTTCAATAAAAGCATACAACCACCATTTCTGATCAAAACACCACATAGAAAGTCTTATACTGAAACCATTCATAATTGCACATACTATGAGCATACATGTCAGGATATAAATTTCAGGATGCAAGATATAAAACACTTATAAGAAAAACACTAGAGGTGATGCAACTGCTAAGAGGGTGCTCGTTTCCACCCAATCGTAGGCTCGGTGATTCCGAATGGATTTACCACTAGCCACCCCCGAGCTGAGACCACGATGCTGCAAGATTGAGTCTATGTTCGCTAGTGACCGAGAATGAAGATTACTCTCCTTCTTCTCTGCTATCACCCACTCTGTATTTTCCAGAGTTCTTTCCTTTTTCCTCCTTCCCTCGCGTCCCCCCTGATCGCACACTCTTCCTACCTTTTCTCTTTCCGGTGAGGTTGCGTGTGGCACGATCTTCCTCGCGGTGGTCAGGTATGAGGACTCTACGGATGGGCGGTTCACCCCCATCCCTCATTACTCATGATGAGCCATTTACCTACCAACCTGGCGAGTGATTTAATTTGGGGCCAGCGAGCCGCTCTTGGTTCTCCGGGCCAGTGAAGTCCAAATACGGTATTGGTTTCAGTGGAAGTTAACGCCACCATTCCAGGTGCCTTCCACCACCTTTCTTCAACCATCGTGGTCTCTTTTTCATCACATCCCCCTCTCAACAGTC
>ML817006.1:39927-54093 GCA_009831015.1 Picea engelmannii
TTATTTACATTCATCGACCTTTTTCACAAGGTCCATTCACATCAAACATTCACATTTCTGAGTTTGCCACAATACTTGGCCTAGTTATTTTTACAGATTGTGGGAAACAGGGTGTTACAGTGATCCCTTAGTGTAATTGCTAGCTGTGAAAATTTAGTGTCCTCGTTTGTGATCTGTTTTTATTCCCAGATCTTCTCACAGATAAACAAGTGTTTTTTCGGGTCCTTCGACGCTTCTCCTTTGAATTCTAGTAACCTGATGGTGGGATCGTGTCCGGCCATCCCGAATGTTGAACTATTACCCGCGCGCGGTGTAGATACTTGACTAATGCTTCCTGAACTGGATCCTCCAGTTGTTGTTCCTTGTGTAGATGTACTTCCTGTTGTCTTTCTTCTACCAAAATTCGGTTGTCTAAACGTTGCTGTTATTTTTGGTCTGTTAGTCGCACATGGGTTTATGGGTTCCACACTGAAATTAATATGGATAGGATTGTTTCCTTCAGTTCTTGCTCTTGGAACTCTCGTCTTCCTCTCATATGTTTCACGCAAGATTTCCTCAATCTACTCCACAGCCCGGAGATCCTCTACCTCCTCTTCATCACTTGCCATGCCTTCCCTCACGGCTATGACTCTCTTCTTGGTATTCACCATGTATTGGTAGGGTACTCCACTGTGCGTCTTTCCAGCTGTCGCCATGATCCACTTGATCTGGTCATCGTCCATCATGATGGGGTCCAAGGGTTCCTCCTTCATTCCTTTATCCACTTCTCCTTCCATTTCTCCTTTTTATGTCAGTGCTTCTCCCCTTCCCCCATGCACACATGGAAGTTTTAGTTGTCTAATTCCACTGTCATTACACCTTTGTTATAGAGTAGTATCTTAATAGAAGCATACAATGATCTAATATAACTTCCTCGAGGCCCTTGTAGAAACTCTTGCTCCGTTGTGTTGTACGACTTCGCGGTATCTACTGCAAATTCTGTTATAAATCTTGCTACAATACTGTCAAGCAAAAAATCTACTGCACGAGTGAATTTATTATTCACCTATTGTAACTGCTCAATATGAACTGGGTTCCACTCTAACTGTCGGATCCGGTTTGTTGCGTGGTTATCCTTCAACCTTAATATCCACTCTTGCAATAAGTGTGGAAAAGCACAGAAAAAGAGTTCATGTAGATCAATAAACACATACTTCTCAAGGTATTTTTGCAGTGTTACTTTAGGGTTTTTGTTACCTTTCTATGCAAACTCTATCTCCTTTGTCTTCAACCACCTCTCGATCTTTGATTTTGTGGGATTCCATAGTCTCAACATCCCCTTCTAGCAGTGCATTATTCTCACCTTCTTGTTGTTCGATTTGGTATTCTCGCCTTCAGTAGATCTTACCTTGTTTTAACAGATCCCATCTACTCAATCCTATACTGTTCCAACCGACAACAAAACCATTTGTGAGCTTGATTTCTCTGAGTTATACCTTTAACAAAATCAAACCAGGTTCAATTCTACCGAGGTTCCAACAAAGCCTCTAAAACTATCGACCCTTCTAGTAAACCAGAAGGCAACGCAACACATAGAGTGCACTACGTAGTCTCACCCAAGATAGTCTTAATGGGTGACTGCAATACTCAAGTGTTTGCAGTCCAGGATTGAGTGGAGATCTATGAAGTATGCACTGAGAGTACTATTTAACATATTAAAGCAATATATTGTCATTCCCAATTATGCATGTAATGTAATTAGCTCATTCATTCATAATGCTAACATCTACTAATAAACAGTAAAAGAGACACAAGCATTCATCAGATAACACATCTTTTACCGTGGTTCACCCCCCCGAGCTACATTCACAAATATTTGGCTCTCAAGCTCTTCTATTATGGCAGTTCCAAAACTACAACGTCGCACGCTTTTCAACTCATCCTCAGTCAGGTCGAGATATCTTATGAGGTGGACTAGATCACACCAGGCTCCTTAGACTGTGATCTAACCCTTATGACCCTCTACAGCTCAACGACTTACAAAATTAGGTCGTATGACATATTATTACAACTAGTTATCAAAATAGGACTCCTTCCTCCCATCGTCTCTTTGGACTCTCTAAACCCAAATCTCTATCTTCTATCCTCTATATCTCTCGTTGCCCCCTTCTAGACATCCTAGGTATCTATATATATGTTTCTGGCTCATCAACCATTACAATGTATTACAAAAACCCTAACCCTAATGTCGTTAGGTCTTACATGCATGCGCACATGTTGCTCTTCCTTCTAGCTGTCTCTTTCCTCATGCATGCCTTTCTTCCCAAAATTGTCTTTCTTTCCTCTTTGGCCTGCTTCCAATAGAAACTGACACCAACCATTTAGGCTATTTGAAAAAAATTGAAACAATCTAGCACAGTGGAAGACTTTATAGCTACTTTTGAGCGATTGGCTGTCCACACAAATGGAATGTCTAATGATTTTTTCTGAGAATGCTTTTTCAGTGGCCTCAAGGATGAGATCTGTGCCCACATCCTCATGTCTCACCCTCAAAGTTGGGTGGAAGATACTAAAATAGCTAAGAAAGAACAATAAGTTGTCTCTTCTCAAACCAGAAAACCCTCCTTCATTCCTCTCCCTAAACCAATCACCCACTCCTCCTTCCACTCCACTAAAGCTCCAAAAATTGACCCGGGCAGAAATGGTTGAACGCCAACTCAAGGGTCCTTGTTATAATTGTGATGACAAATATTTTCCTGGGCAAAAGTGTGAGGAACAAAATATTTTATGGCCATCTTTGAGGATGTTTATGAAGAAGATGTTGAGGTTCCCCATGTGGTCGAGTCACCTGAACCCACTTACATGACTCAACTTTCGACCCTCCCGAAGTTGAACTGATCATTTCAATGAATTCTCTCACTGGCTTATCTGCTCCCCAAACCCTCAAGCTAATTGGTTACATTAAGCATCAGAAGGTCATCATCCTAATTGATAGTGGAAGAACCCAAAATTTTATACATCGCCACATTGCCCAAGAAATTAATTTCTATATTCGAGCAGTCAACAAATTTCAAATCATGATTGTCAATGGCTGGTACATGAAATGTGGGGGGTGTTGTGAAAAAGTGTGTCTCCAAATTGGTCAGTATCACATGAAATCTCATATGTTTGCTATCGACTTGGGTGGTTGTCACATTTTGTTAGGTTTAGAATGGCTAAGTACTCTAGGCCCCATTCCCATGGATTTTAAGGAATTAAACATGCAATTCAACCAGGAGGGCTAGTAGTATAAGTTCCAAGGCATCACAATAGGTTCCCCTGAGATCATCAGTTCCCATTACATGGAAAAGCTCCTCAAAAAAGGTCATTCCAACATTATTTCACAACTCCATTCCATTCACACCACTAAGACACCGTATGTGCCTCCTGACCTCCAATCCATCCTCTCCAAACATCAAGTTGTTTTTTCCTACAATATTCCATATATAATATAATATGCAGAACATAAATATTTAGCAAGCAATGGCAGAACAAAAATGATATATCTAGAAAAATACCAGAATAGTACCAGAATAACACCAGAAAGAGCACCTTTATTAATGATAGCAATGTTCACTTGCCTCTTCAAGGGGGAAACCTCCAACAGAGAAAAGATCTATTACAATAATCTTCAAGAAAAAAATATCCAATCACTCCTACTCTTATTTATACCAATTCTACCTTCTAAGGAAACTTCCAGAGGAAGATCTTTCTAGAAGCGAAAGCTTCTATTAGGTCTTCTTACATTGACTTATTCTCCTTTATTTATTAGGCCTTATTAACTAAAGTTGGTATTTATTACATAGAAAACATATCCTACTAACTAATGACCCATGGAGAGGGGTTAGGATCAGATCCTAACATGCCCCCCCCTTTCAAAAGAAGCCTTGTCCTTAAGGTTGCAAGTGCAGAAACTGTTGGAGTATAGTTGTTGGTTCCCAAGTCACATCCTCTGGTTATGTGTCCTTCCACTGGATCAACACTTCCTTGATAGTTCTGCCACACAAATGACATTCGTGATGATTGAGGACTGCATCTGGTTGGAGCCAAAGGGAGCCTTCTTAATCTAATTCCAGAAGGATGGTTTGAACCCTACAATTATGTCTCACCACTTTCTTCAGAAAAGAAACATGGAACACTAGATGGATTTTGGAAGTAGCCAAAAGGGTCGATTTGTAGGCCACTGAACCAATACGCTTGATGATCTGGTAGGGCCCATAAAATTGGGTTCCAACTTGTGATGTCCCTGGGCTTTGAGAGATGCATTATTTTAAGGTTGGAGCCGAAGAAACACCTGGTCAATTTCCTGGAAAACCCTTTCTGAACGATGTTGGTCCACCTATTGCTTCATGCGATTTTGGGCCATGTGGAGGTTATCCTTCAAATCTGTGAGGGTGGGTGTGCAAACTTGCAACATTGTATCGATAGATTGGACCTTTGATGTGCCTAGAAGATAAATAGTGACTGTAGGTGGGAGTTGGCCATACACTTATTCATATGGGGTCATTTTAGTGGTTGTATGATAGGAAGTATTGTACCACTATTTTTCCAAGGGGAGCCATTACACCCACTAGTGTTATTTGTCTGAAGCAAACACCACAAGTAGGTTTCCAAAAATTTGTTGACCACTTCCATTTGGCCGTCAGACTAGGGGTGATAGGATGTGCTCATGTTTAGTTGGGTGCCCTGCAATTTAAACAACTCTTTCCAAAATGTTCTTGTGAAAGTGGGGTCACGATCAGATACAATAGAGGTGGGCATGCCATGTAACTTGAAAATATGATCAAGGAAAACTTGTGCTACTAGTGTTGTTGGATAAATCGGTAAATGCGGACATAAACTGATCTCCCTAGATCCACTTGGATCTAGAACAAAACAAGATAGGACATGACACTTTCCCTAAGTTACAATCATTGAATTTACTACCAAAGAAGGAATGGATGACATACCTTTAGATATCACTTCCTTATATCTTTGTTGTCCCTGCTTCACTCCGGTGCTCTTGTGAGATCAAATTTGTAATGACACAAACCAACCAAAGTGAAAGAAACAATAGTAGATTCAATGAAAACCTAAACATGTGATCAAGGAGTCATGTAATAAAATGCTAATGATTTTATGGGAAAGAAACATGTCACCGTATTATATTAAGTAAAAGTGGAAGAAAGATACAACCAGATGCCTTGATGTTGTCAGGTTCCTTCCAACAGTTCCTTGCTTCCCACACACTTCTTACTCCAAGTATTCTAAGACCATATATCTGATAGCTACTCAGAATCTATCTTGACAAAGCAAAGCTCAAAGCCAATATAAAAGATCCAAAAACTCCAAGCTACAAAATTCAATAACAAGCCAATCTCAAAAGCTAACTTTCTCCATGAGAGATCCTCTCCTTTTATAAGCTGAAGAGGATAAGGTGAGGAGTTTAAGATGATCCCAATAAATCATGAAAGCGAGTAAGATCCAAACCGTTCAGAGGTCACCTCACCATAGAAGCTTCTCCTTCTAGAAGCATCGAGAAGACGCTTGGTTTTCCCACGTACAGGAATTTTCACACCCTAGCTATAGAGCAACCTGTGGAAACTCCACAGCCTGGCTATAGTGCAGCCTGTGGAAACTAGGAATTTCCTCACCCTAGCTATAGTGCAGCCTGTGAAAACCAGGCATTTCTGCACCCTAGCTATATAGCAGCCTGCGGAAATCAAGCATTTTCGCACCATGTGTATATAGCAGCCTGCAGGAATCCTCTTTAATAGGGTTTTTATAGAGGAAAACACAACTTCTTCTCTCAAGAAAATTTCTTCTCCCTTCTTTCTTCAGGAATCCAGGTCACTGATTCCTCTGAAGGCAACAGATAGGTTTACATCATTAATGGTCATAGGGATGATGAAAATAATGTGTATATTTTAAGGTTGGAGCCGAAGAAACACCTGATCACTTTCCTGAAAAACCTTTTCTGAACAATGTTGGTCCACCTGTTGCTTCATGCGATTTTGGGCCATGTGGAGGTTATCCTTCAAATCTGCGAGGGTGGCTGTGAAAACTTGCAACATTGTATCCATAGATTGGACCTTCGATGTGCCTAGAAGATAAGTAGTGACTGTAGGTGGGAGTTGGCTATACACTTCTTCATATGGGTTCATTTTAGTGGTTGTATGATAGGAAGTATTGTACCACTATTCTGCCAAGGGGAGACATTACACCCACTGGTGTTATTTTTCTGAAGCAAACACCACAAGTAGGTTTCCAAAAATTTGTTGACCACTTCCATTTGGCTGTCAGACTGGGGGTGATAGGATGTGCTCATGTTTACTTGGGTGCCCTGCAATTTAAACAACTCTTTCCAAAATGTTCTTGTGAAAGTGGGGTCACGATCAGATACAATAGAGGTGGGCATGCCATGTAAATTGAAAATATGATCAAGGAAAACTTGTGCTACTAGTGTTGGTGTGAAAGGGTGGGGTAAGGCACAAAAATGAGCATACTTAGAGAGATGATCAACCACCACCATGATGATGAAATTGTTCCCATCTTTAGGAAGGCCCATTATAAAATCCATGGGGATTTCTATCCATATAGAAACTGGAATGGGTAGGGATTGTAGGGAGCCTGGAGACTTGATAGTTTCACATTTATTACATTGGCACACCTCACATTCTATGAAAAAGTGAAGGATATCCTTCTTCATACCTACCTAGAAAAAATAATGACGAGAATGAGCATATGTCTTTTGGAAGATTGAGTGACCCACAATAGCTTACGAGTGCAACACATTTAAGAGCCTTGGCTTTAGTGTTGAAGAGGGTGAGAGAACCAGGCGATCCTTATATATGAGAATATTATCCTACCAAGTGTAGTCTATGGGAGGATTAGGGTCCTCCTGAAGGCGTTGAATTAACTTGGAGAGAGTCGAGTGTATTAGCCACTCTTGGCGCACTTCTTCAATCCAATCAGGAACCAGTAAAGATAAGGAAAAGAGGGATTCGTCTTCCTCATTTTGGAGTGATAATGCATCAACTACTATATTATCTTTTCCCTTTTTGTATATGAATTCATAATCATAACCCAACATTTTGGTCAACCACTTATTTTGTTATGGGGAGGATAGTCATTTCTCCAAAAAATATTTTGGACTATGGTGATCTGTTTTATATGGATTCCATGTGTGCACCACATGGCGAATGGCCATCATTTATTTTTCATATGTAGATCTGCCCAGATTGTAGCCACTCAACGCTTCGCTAGTAAAGGCCAAAGGTCTACCATATTTTGTGAGCATTGTGCCTATACCAATGCCTAAATCATTTGATTCCACCACAAATGTTTTGTTGAAGTCAGGGGTTACTAGGACAGGAGTAGTGCACATGGCCCTTTTTAATTTTGTGAAGTCTTTCTTAGCAGCAAGTGTCCAATGAAATGAATTCTTCTTAACAAGGTCGGTCAATGGCTTAGAAATTTTTCCATAATGGTGGGAAAATTTCTTGTAATATCCTGTGAGACCAATAAAACCCCTTAGGGGCTTTAAGGTCTTGGGTCGCGAAAATTCCTGCATAGCTTGTATATTTTTGAGGTCCACTTTTACCCCTTTGACAATGTGTCCCAATTATTCCACTTCACTGGCTCCAGATGAACATTTTGTATTTTTGACAAACAATTGGTTTTCCCACAACAAGTGAAGGACTTTGTCCACATGAAGAAGGTGGATATCCCAAGTGTGGTTGTAAATGAGGATTTCATCAAAGAAAACCAAGACAAAGTTGTGAAGGTAAGGTTTCAATAATTTATTCATGAGACTTTGGAAGGTGGATGGGCCATTGCAAAGGCCAAAAGGCATGACCAAGAATTCATAATGTCCTTCATGACTTCCAAAAGAAGTCTTCAGAATATCTGCTTCTTCATTCAGATCTTAGCCGGAGCGAAGGTCCAATTTTGTGAATACATGGGCATCTTGGAGTTCATCCAACAGATCATCAATGACATGAATGCGAAACTTATCTTTGATGGTTAGTTTATTCATGGCATGAAAATCAGGGCACATGCGCAAAGTACCTTCTTTCTTTAAGACCATCACCATTGGTGAAGAATATGGGTTAGTACTGGGGCATATTTCCCCAACCTCCAATAATTATTGTACCATCTTTTCTATTTCATTTTTTTTCAAAATGGATACCTGTAGGGATGTACATTTGGGGGTTGACTATCTGGAAGTAGAGGGATGCTATGATCGTGCTCACCCCTGGAGGGAGGTAAGGCTCTGGGAATCTCAAAGACCTTGGGGTACTTGTCCAAGATGAGTTTTAGGCTGGGAGGAACTACTAGAGAGGCTTGTTCAATAACCTGGATGGAATTAAATTGAGCAATCACACCATGGTGTCATTTCTTCAACAATTTTTCCATCCTATGAGAGCTAATGATTTCACGAGAGCTCGCTTCAAGACCTCGAAGGATATAGGGGTGAGCATCTTGGGTGAAGCTCATATATAATTCTTGACAATCCATTGTGATTGGCATTGAAGTGTGAATCCATTCCACTCCTAATACAATATCACAACCACCCATGGAAATAGAGAACATGTAGGTTTTCAGAGTATAATCACCCATTTGGAGTTTGACATTCTCACAATGCCCCCCACACTTCATAGTAACACCATTAGCAATGAGGATTTGAAAATTAGAAATATGGAGGACAAAGAAATGGATCTTCAAGCCTACGATGAATAAAATTATGGGTGCTACCACTATCAATCAACACCACCACCGACCGATGTTTGATGTATCCCTTTAGCTTCAATGTCTGTGGGGCCAAAATACCTGAGAGTGCATAAAGAGATATGACAAGTTCCTCTGGTTCCATAGGGGTTACAACTAGAGCTTTGATGTGATCACTTGTTGGAGCCTTGTCTAGGTCAGGAGCCTCATCTGATGGGATGTCTTCATAAGAAGAGGAAGTCGATGCATTAATCCAGAGGAAATTTTTTTCTCTACATTTATGCCCTGGTGAATAATTTTTGTCACAATAGTAGCAAAGTCATTGCTTGTGACATTCCACCATTTCGGTTGGAGATACCATTTGGACCTTCAATGTTTGTGTCGGAGCTGGGTGAGCCCATGGGTGAGGATGGGTGAGAACTGGAGCTTTCATGGGTGGGGCCTGAAGGATGGTCTCTACTTCCTTTGCTAATTGACATGCCTGCAACCAGGTAGTAGGATGATGCATGCTTACATAATCCTGGATGGATTCCTTTAATCCATTGATAAAAAAAACAAGGTAAAATGCATCAAAGAATCCCTCAGTCTAGATATCCAACTTTTCAAATGTCGTGATGAAATCTGTGACTGATATAGTTTATCACAGCTTGGTGAGTCTACCCAAAAAATGTGATTCCCTATAAAAAAGGGTACAAATTTCTTTAGTAAACATGTTCTAAGTGGGTATTCCTAGATAAAATTTCTTATTCCACTACCACCACCACCATCGTTCTGGATCCAAGTACAAAACCTCTACATGGAGTTTGGTCTCATCATCCCAAATATTATGGAGGGAGAAGTATTGTTCCATTTGAGAGACCCACCTTACTGGGTTGTATCCATCAAATTTATGCATGTCAACTTTGGGCACCTTATCCCAAGAGTGTGGATAACCCAAAGGGGAGTGGGAGGAATGAGTATACTCATAATGGGAATGATGAGGGTCCTTTGCATTGGGCTCTACCAGCTTAACTTTTGTTAATGGTTGCATGGATTCACAGATGGTTGCTTGGATTGTTGCAGAGAGGGATTCATTGATTGTTGTTTGTATGGTAGCGGGGATGGATTCCATTCTTATTTCTAAGATGGACAACCTAGTCTCTCAGTCTTCTTGGGTCTAAGATCAGGTGGTTGGCATGGTAGTGGCTTATGCAGTAGATGAGGTGTCGGGACGAAAATCGGGACCACAAAAAGTGAACCAGGGTGATGAGGACAAATAGAGGATTCCAATGGGATAGGTGTCAAATAAGGGTGTCTCAAAAAGGGGTGGGACCATGAAGAAAACTAAAAGGAATAAAAGTGAAGGGTACCACTATGATCAGAATCAAGAGAGGAATGCAATGGACTAAGTTACAAATAAGGGTGTTGATAGGCCCCAATTTCTTTTTTTTTTTACTCTTGCGAAGTTATACCCCCCCCTCAATACTTCTGCAGTGGCGGAATTCCCAAATTCTCAATAATAAAAGTTGTCGACAAGGACTGTTTCTATAACGAAAAAATTTGATAGGGGCCAATTTGTAGTGAAATAGCTCATTTTTTGTTGTCCCAAGGGTTAGGGTTTGCAAGGTGTATACAGTCAAGGGTTTTCCCTGTGCTATAACTCTCTTATATACATGCAAGGTCCAACATTAATACTCGGCCCAATATCTTAGGGAACCAACTAAGGAGGCTAGACAGTGCCCTTAGTCATACTACCCGACTACCCAGGTACTAGAGAGTCGCTTCCCAAGTGTTTTTCTCAGTGGCACTATATCAATTAGGCGACCGATCGATTGATCTATGGAGGGATTCAATATTCCTAGGCCGATCCGTATACAAGTGTTGTCTGATGCGTTGCCACTTGAAAGGGTACCAACAAGCGTTACATGGGTGTTCAATAGATGTGTGCCTAATAACCACTTGTATTTCTTGTGTGTATTAGTCCATGACCATGAGTTTATCCTTGTAACGATAGATCTTTGTAGCTTAAATATGCCAGAATACATCTCTAACCTGAAAATAAATTACCCCACAAGTCTTGCCCATGAAAGAGCTATGATACCACTTGTAATATTCCAGATATAATATAATATGCAGAACATAAATATTTAGCAAGAAATGGAAGAACAATAATGATATATCCAAAACAATACCAAAATAATACTAGAATTATACAAGAAAGAGCACCTTTATTAATGATAGCAATGTTCACTTGCCTCTTTAAGGGGGAAACCTCCAACATAGAAAATCTCTATTACAATAATATCCAAGACAAAAATATTCAATGCCTCCTACTCTTATTTATACTAATTCTACCTTCTAAGGAAACTTCTAGAGGAATATATTTCTATAAGCAGAAGATTCTATTAGGTCTTCTTACATTGACTTATTCTCCTTTATTTATTAGGCCTTATTAACTAATGTCAGCCTTTATTCATATAAAACATATCCTAATAACTAATGACCCATGGAAAGGGGTTAGGATGGGATCCTAACATTTCCATTCCCCAGGGACTTCCTCCTTCCCATGGTGTTCATGATCATTCCATTCCCCTCGTACCCGGTAGCCTTCCTCCCAATGTTCATCCCTATCGTCATCCCTTTGCCTAGAAAAATTTGAGAAAATTGTTCAAGAATTGCTTGCCGTAGGAGTTATCCATCCTAGTAGTGGCCCCTATTCTTCTCTTGTGGTCATGGTACTTAATAAAGAAGGCTCTTGGTGCATGTGTCCTAAATTTCATGCACCCAACAAACTCACCATCAAAGACAAATTTCCCATTCCTGTCATTGATGATCTCCTGGATGAATTAAGTGTTGCCTAATTCTTTACTAAAATTGATCTTTGTTCTAGCTACCACCAGATATGTATGAAAGAGTTCGACATCCCTAAGAATGCATTTCGAACTCATGAGGGCCACTATGATTTCTTGGTCATGCCCTTTGGCTTGTGTAATGATCCCTCTACTTTCCAAAGCCTCATGAATCATGTCTTCCGTCCTTTTCTCCATCATTTTGTCTTAGTTTTTTTTGATGATATTATCATCTAAAGTAAAACCTGGACAACACATATTGCTCATGTGGACCGAGTTCTTCATCTACTATCTCCATGCCAACTTTTCCTCAAACAATCTAAATGTGTTTTTGGAGCCTCGGACATCGAGTACTTGGGTCATATTGTTGGCAGGGCAGGTGTCAGGGTGGATCCTAAGAAGATTGAAGCTATGAAGGATTGGCCTCACCCAAAGACTCTCAAAAGATTGCGTGTTTTTCTGGGCTTAACATGCTATTATCACAAGTTTATTAAGAAATATGGAAATATTGCGATGCCTCTCACTGCTCTCCTTAAAAATAATTCTTTCACTTGGACTTGTGCAGTTGATTAGGCATTTCAAGCCTTGAAAGCAGCTATGTGCACCACTCATGCTCTGGCCCTTCCTGAATTCAAAAAGACCTTTGTCTTGCAATGTGATGCTTATGGGAGAGGAATTGGAGCAGTCCTTATGCAAGATGGTCGATCTTTGGCCTTTACCAACAAAAAATTGTCAAAGAGACATTTGCGCCAATCAATCTATGAAAATGAAATGTTGGCTATTCTATATGTAGTGGACCTTTGGTCCCCTTATATATTAGGGAAACACTTCCAAATTAATACAGGCATCGGAGCCTCAAGTGTTTTCTAGAGCAACATCCTTAATCCCTGGAGTGACAAAAATGGGTGACTAAGCTATTTGGATATGATTATGAGATCATTTACAAGAAAGACAAAGATAATGTGGTTGCTAATTCTCTTTCAAGAAAATATGAAGATGAAGGGTCCCTTTTTTCCATTTCCTTCATTGTACCAGATTAGCTCCAAGCTGTTCTCCAGGAATGGTTACAAGATCCCAAAATTTCGTGTTTGATCCAACAATTGCAAGCCAATTCTCTAGTCTCCTTAGGGTGCTCTTGGCATAATGATGAGCTTCACTACAAAATCCATATGTATTTAAGTAAACAATCACAACTTAAATCCATGGTGCTTTATGAGCTTCATGTTGCACCCACAAATGGACACTCATGGTTTACCAAAACCTATGACCGGGTCAAACATTCTTTTTTCTAGGATGGTATGAAACAAGACGTTTTCACTTTTGTGGCAGAATGTGATGTTTGTCAATGCAACAAGGGAGAAACAATCAAAGCTCTTAGCACACTACAATTGCTTCCAATTCCACCCGGTATTTGGAGGGATATCTCTATGGATTTCATTGTTGGCTTACCTAAATTGGTAAATAAGTTAGTCATCATGGTTGTAGTTGATCCTCTTTTCAAGTATGCTCATTTTTGTGCTCTTCAACAACCATTTTCCACCTCCACTATGGCTCAAATTTTCATAGATCATGTCTTCAAGCTTCATGGCATACCTCATTCTATTGTTTATGATCGAGATACCACTTTCACCAACAATTTTTGGCAAGAAATTTTCAAGCTAAAGGACACCCAATTGCATCTCAGCACCACCTATCATCCCTAGAATGATGGTCAAACTGAATTTGTCAACACGTTTTTGGAAACATATTTGAGGTGTTTTGCATATGAAAGACATAATCAGTGGGATCAATGGTTACCACTAGTTGAATGGTGATACAACACTTCTTACCATACAAATACTCACATGACTCCTTTTCAAGAAGTATATGGAAAAAAGCCACCTTCAGTTCTCTCATACATTCCCGGTGTCTCAAAGGTCTAGGAGGTTGACCAAACTCTTACAGTTTGTGAGGATATTCTTTGTATCCTCAAAGAGACTTTGATCATGGCTCAAAATCGCATGAAGCAACAAACATATCAAGGTTTCTTTGAATGCCAATTTTCTTAAGGAGACCAGGAGTTTCTTCGACTGCAACCTTATAAACAGATTTCACTCAAGGCCAAACATTGTCAGAAATTGGTGCCCAAATTTTATGGTCCTTATACAGTTCTCAAGCGAGTGGGATAGGTGGCCTATTAGTTAGCTTTGCCCAGTCATTCTAATATCCATCATGTTTTTTATGTCTCCTGCTTAAAGAAGGTGATTGGGACTAAGTGCCAAACTCAAACTAGCCTTCCCGGGTTGGATGAAGAAGGCTCCATCTGGTTTCATCCACAAGCAGTCTTAGACCAGCGTGAGTGTCATCTTCGTCAACACATCATCAAGGAATTATTAATATAGTGGTGTCGAGCGAATCATATGATAGTAATTGCGACATAAATTATCAATCCAGAGTCGTAATCTTATGAGATGTATGCAAAGTATATGCAGGGTAAGAGGATTTCTAATCTATGCCAATGATTGAAAAGAAACATGTTAAACTACTGTCGTTGAATCTAAATCTAAGAAAGCACAAAATATGCAACTAATCTATGAAAGGAAACTATCCTAATGCTACATAAACTTGAGAC
>ML817006.1:54193-79474 GCA_009831015.1 Picea engelmannii
ATAAGACACTGACAATGTCACCTTTCTTTGTCCTAAGGAAAAGACTCTTGATGATGTTTCCCCATTATAGACCCCTCACAAACACCACCATGTGGTTCAATCTATGCAAGATCATCATCCATATGTAGTTGACTCATATGTTGCAAAGATACAAAGTTGGCATGACCAAGACATTGATGCCATAGCATGATGGTGTTATTGGCAGTAGCTACCATATCAACACCCTTTCCATCTGAGGAAGGTGGTGTGTCCCCAACTTGAAAATATGATTACATTCATCAAAATATCCTAAGAAAACCACTTTGAAACCATTATTCATATATTTTACAACTTGTCAATCCAACTATAATTATAATTTTTATTGGTGTGTGTAATGCGGAAGATAGAAAAAGTGTTCGTTCCAACACCTATAACATGAAGAACATCTCCAAAATTAGTTGTTTCAATGATGACAACACTGCAACCTACAATATCCAGCAGATACAACAACGGTAAAGTTGTTGAGATTAGTCTCCAAGTGGGAGATTGTTGGTTGTGGAGCCTGATTATCTTCCTAATTCTGAGGTCTTTGTTTTCAGCCGTGTCTATACCCCATGAAGACTTTACACCCCATAAGAATGTACACTTCTCCATGTGGGGGAGTGCAGAGGGGGGTTACCCCCTCTGCGGGGTCCCGGGGCAAGCGGGCCCCTGATGGGGGTTCAGGGGACAACATTCCCTGATGGGGGTTTGGGGGAGAAGCCCCTGAAGAAAACAATGCCTTGTAAATGAATATTGTAATTTCATTGTAAATCTGGACTGTTCATTATAAGGTCACATATATTACCGTAGAAGTTATGTCAGGGTTTGTTTCCCTATAAGGAAACCCTCTTTTATGAGGGAAATGTATTGCGGTTATGTATCATTGTGAATATTGTATTCTGAGAGAGGAGACTATGAGAGAAAGAAGAGGAAGTTACGACGATTGTGTTGTAGGTTGTATCCCTTCATTTGCTAGATAATAATAAAGGAGGACCTGGAAATTTCTCTGGTGGACGTAGCCCAAACTGGGTGAACCACGTATATCTGTGTCTCTATTGAATTGTGTATCTTCTGTGTTTTATTTCCACATTTATTTTATTTTATTTCTCTGTGATCCTATTTTTCAAACATATATATATATATATATATATATATATATATATATATATATATATATATTATTCACTCTTTGAGTGTGGAATAAAATCAATACAATTCACTATTATTTATCTCTCTCTCTCTTGTAAGCTTTGTGTGAATTTCTACTAGCTACGTTCTCTGTGCAGGTTTCACCAAATCTTCACAAATAGAAGGTTTTTTTAATGATAATGATTCATACCTATGACAACATGAGTACGTTTTCTATTTATTATATGGGTTGCACAAACAACTTCTTCTCCATGAATAAAAGCTTCCTTTTATTAGAGTGAAGCATGTAGCAAGCCATCTCCATGATATCCCTATTCTTCTATTCTACTACTCTTTTTTGTTGTAGAGTGTAATGGATGATTCTCTGCCAAGGTGTGCTTTAAGATATGAAAGCATTGCTAATATATTCACCTCTTCCATTAGTTCAGAGACACTTGATCTTTTTGTTGCTTTGATTTTCCACAAGAGATTTGAATTCCCTTAAATTTCTAAATACCCCATCCTTAGATTTAATGATGTATGCACAAAGAATTCAAGGAAAGTCATCAGTGAAGGTGAGGAAGTACTTACCTCCCCCAATAGAAGGTGTATCCATAGACCCACATATATCGCTGTGAATCAACATAAGACACCGACAATGTCACCTTGCTTTTTCCTCAGGAAAGGACTGTTGATGATGTTTCCCCATTATAGACCCCTCACAAACACCACCAGGTGGTTCAATCTATGCAAGCTCATCATCCATATGTAGTTGACTCATATGTTGCAAAGATACAAAGTTGGCATGACCGAGACATTGATGCCATATCATGATGGTGTTATTTGCATTAGCTACCATAGCAACACCCTTTCCATCTGAGGAAGGAGGTGTGTACCCAACTTGCACATATGATTAGATTCATCACAATATCCTAAGGAAACCACTTTGAAACCATTATTCATATATTTTACAATTCGTCAATCCAACTATATTTCTAATTTTTATTGGTGTGTGTAATGCGGAAGATAGAAAAAGTGTTCGTTCCAACACCTGTAACATGAACATCTCCAAAATTAGTTTTTTCAATGATGACATCACTGCAACCTACAATATGTAAGGTTGAATTGTCACCAATAACTACTTTCTCTCCATTGTGTTGCTATCTATAATTAGAGAGAAGGTGTTCATGTCTAATCATATGTCGGGTAGCTCCATAATCAAGAATGCACTATTGTTGAGAGGAGGAGGACCAAAATGCAGAATGCACAACTAGATGAGCATTTTGAGAAGATCTAACATTTTCATCCAAAATATCTTCACTGCTTAGTGTAGATATTGCAATCTATTCAATTTTCTGAAGATGAGAAAGGAAAAACTTGAAGGGATACCCCTCGTTATGACAAGGTTGTATATGAGTCTTTTCTTCTTGGAGGATTTTGAGTGTTCCCATTTACCATGATCTATAATATCCCTAGTTTTAATCCCTGCAAATTATAATGTAATTGTATAAATGTGATTTAGGCTAGTGAGTCAATATGTTTGGGGCGAAGAGCCTGGATTGATTTAATGTGGTTGGGGGTTGAATTGTATATTATGTACATTGAAATAATTAATAAAAATAGTAATCACTGGTTGCGACACGAGAGGGACAAAAACAATGGGGGGCTATGATTCCACAAGAGAGAGGGGTCCAAGGGAGGATTATTCATGGGTATTAATCCAACCCACATTCCTGAAATAATTATCATTGTGTATAAATCATCTATTTGTTGTTAAGTGTTACCAAAGCCAATAATTTAACTCATGTAAGAGGGTGAGTGTGAGGATTCACATCCCATATTTATTGGAAGCATGGGGCTAAAGTACAATCATCTTTGGGAAGAGTTAGAGTTAACAAGCAAGGGAGAAAAAAAAATTCCTATGGAGAGAGAGACAAGTTTTTACTTATGGGTTTTGGACAACAAGAAGGGAATTGAGTGCTGGGAGGAGAACTAGCCATGTTGTGCTTAAAAGAAACCATTTTTTGGTTGCGTGTGATGCTAGAAATGAGGTCAAAGTGCCTGTGAAAACAAGTTGTAAGCCTGCAATGTGTTTCCTGTTATAATAGTAAAACAATCAATTTTTCTATGAACTTTTCAGTTTTTGAAGGTCTTCAACTTGTGGAGGAATTTTGAGGCCCTAAACATCATTTTTAGGAGTTCTAATTTTCAAAATTGTACGTGCCAAAGGAATCATATAGAGTTTATAAAACCTAAATAAAAGAGCTTGGAGAGAGATTTCCAACTAACTATCCCATATGAAAAATAGATATCGTACGAGGAAGTTATAGATGTGTTAACGTGGGAAAAATCACCCTTTGTCAAGAGCAGGGGTTACCCTCGATAAGAAGTCCTAATCAGACCTCTCACCGTTTGGAATAGGGAACCCATCCAGATTCTGGCCTAACATCCATTCCTGATTTTGGTTTTACTAGTTGCGGCCTGGTCCACCGATGAAGGTGAATGATTGGATGGTTATGCAAGTGAAGATGTAGATGAAGACTATCAAAAAGTATAAAAGAAATTTAATATACTCTAAACCTATAATAGCTTAGTGAGGAGCAGATTATCGTAACCGAATGAGCAACAAACATGAAACTAACTCTACTAATAGCTTCATTTAGATAGTTGTAATCAAGGAATAAAGTTAGATAATACATGCACATGAATATATAACCAGAAAATTCTAAGTCACTATATCACATACATCGACAACTCCTATGCTCAGGACATAAAACATGAGAAAGAATAACAAAACTACAAGAATACAATAATTGCATCAGAAAAGTCTATAAGCAAACATGTTCTTACAACCCATGTGAACAACAAACATTCTACTGGAAGTAATTCACAACAAACAACAATGGACATGAGTTGTTCTCTCTATCAAAAAGATGGCCCAGAGGGCTTATCAATATTAATAGTTTCAACAATAGTGCATCAAATCTCTAAGGAAGGCTCAATGTTAGTCAACACCGTATTCCCAAAATAGTTCAAAGAATTAACAATGCTTGAAGAGTGGAAAAATCCCTTTGTTTGGATCCAATTCTAGTATTTATTGAGGTTCAAAGTACGTAAGCTGCACCATTATTCTTGAATAGTCATGTTAACATAAGTATGCATAACAAGAAGTGGGAATTCTTCATGTTGTCCCAAAAAGTCATTGATCGTTTCCTTATCTACGCCTAGTGTTGTTCTTAGAAAATGCGTTGCCACCTGGGGTGTGTTCTCCACTACATATTAAACAAGAGATAATTAACACCTGTATTAGCCTTCCTATTACACTCTGCAATGGCAACTTCCATTGTTGGATTCTGAACCTTGACCTTTCCAAATTGACTAGGTAATGTTCCCACGATACTTGATGAGCATTTCCCATGTTACTAATGATTTTAGTAGATTCAGAAAACACATGAAAAAAAATTCCCCCACTTCATTTCATACATATGATACGTGCCATTATTTAAAAAACTTCCTAAGCATATACTTTGGTATTATTAAAAACCTCTTTTTTAATTATTGTTTCTTTTTGTCTAAATAAAATTTAAAATTAAATAATTTAAATCTAAAAATAAAAATTATTTAAATTTAAAGCCATACAACACAAACATCTCAACCAGATAAATTTTGTGTGGAGGCATGAAAAGGAGGATATGAAAGAGATCTTGATTTTTCCTAGTGTGATTTCACGAACTCACAACTTACTCATACACCATCCATTTTGGGTACCATTCTTTTCAACATAAAGAGTGCGGGGAGGCACTTTCGGCAAGATGACCGATCATGTTATTCAAATATTTCATCAATGTAATGACTAACAACGTTGTTTTGGGCGAGAACTTCCTGAAAATGGTTTTGACACTTCCTTTCCTTGGATTTTGATATCGTGAGTTGTGCTGGAATCATAACGACGAAAACCTTACGATTGGTTTATTTCAGGGATGAAAGATTTACTTTGACTAACATTGAAAAATTGTACTCAAAGGAATTTTTTAATGAAAGTTCGAGTCTCATTTTCATTGTTGCTTCGCTCAAATTAAGTTTTGTTAGTTCTTGCATCATTTGTGTTGTATAGGTTCTTAGTTTATCCATCGATGCTAAGATGATGTGTCAATAACACAGAATTATAAACTCGTAAAAACAACCAATTGACATTCAAAGCGCTTAGTACTATTTAAGAGCTGAGAGGACTGAATTTTTTCCGAGGTGCATTTTAGAGTCAATGCAAGACCAACAGGTGTTGTGGTTAACCCATATGATGCTAGACGACACTTTCACGATCACGGTTTAGTCATAGAATCAAGAAACACAAAGTCAACACGCTAGTACGAAATGTGCAATGAAATATACTGGCAACACAACTAGATTTATCACGATTGCGATCACAAAGTAGATTAGGTGTGATAGATATTAGTCATCAATTATTCAATTAGGCATATAAATCTTAGTCATTGGAAATAGTAGGAGACTGACTCATGGCACAACGATAAGGATATGAGTTGAAGGAGGATAAGATAGGTCTCAAGACGAAAGTGTGTTTTGTTGACCGGGTCGATGTTGACGAGAGAAAGAAAGTCACAGCTGATGCACTTATTTCCAATGAGAGGTCGACATCCTTCTGTTGGTGCATCAACGACAGAAGAGGGAAACTCATCAACAAGAAGTATATCGATGAGGGAAAGGGAGGAGAAACTTGGGATTAGCTATTTTCACAAGAGAGTGGGTGTGAGGGTTCTAGTAGGAATATTTGAAGGGGGGGCCAATTTATTTTCTTAGAGATATGGTAAGAAAAGAAAATTGGGAGGTTGTTGTGTGCATGCAACAAGCTAAAACAGTGTAAGGTAAATTTCAGAACCCATTTACTTCCAGGGGGCATAACGCCTTGCTCAGAAGTCTGTTTGGGGAATATTAGCCCTCTATGGAAATATTATAAACCACATAAGTCAACCATGGAGCTAGATTTGGAATTTGGGTACTTAAAAATGTATAGGAAGAGAAAGAAGACACCTATATCATACATGGATAGAAATGTAAAACAATCAAAATTTCTGCAAGTTGTAACTACCAGACCGAAGCTCAAATGAAGGTGAAATTATGACAGATCATATAAAAGGTAGTCATGACCATACCTAATTGAGATTATATAAAAATGACAAAGGAACTTGTGTAGTGATGCATGAATAGGGATAAAATTGCTAAGCTAGGAGAAAGTGCAAAGAGGGCAAAGTTGTCATTTCCAGATTGTTGCAGATTTTGGCTAGAGCATCAGTTTGGAAATTTGAGAGTTGTTGTGAATTCAATGTTAGAATTATCATCTGTGTTGATTATAAATGTTTCCTTGGTTTCCATCAAATTTACCTCTGTAAGTGGAAAAAATGGTGTTTGAGATCATATTGCACTAGGAAGAAAGGTGCACATGAAGGGGTAAATTGACAATATTAAATTGACTATAATTTTCTGCTTAGTGCTCAAAATTGCGCAAGAAAGTAGTCATTGGAAATCTACTGGATAGGAGAATCCATATATCCACCTAGAATTTGGTTTTGAGCCAAATAATTCTCAAGGAATCAAAAGGAAGGTTTCTAGTGGAATCGAAGGACACCATTAAGTAGAATGGGAATTTTAGGAAGCCATAACTTTTGGCTCATAAATTAGATTCAAGCATGAGTATAGTAATTGGAAAGGTAATCTAGAGGAAAAATGACAGAAGGTATAAGTCCTCCATGGGATCATCGTGTTGCTCCATAAAGTTGCAGTAAAAAGTGGAATTGGATTCCATGAACCATGTAACTACTCAATGTGAAGATTGTTCTGAATAACATCAAAGTTTGGAGAAACCTTCCCAAATGATAGAGGTGAGTGACACAGGTGATTTCTAGGTAAGGAAGAGTATTGAATCTCATGATAGTGCCTATGCATAAGTATAGAGGAACATTTGAAGTGCAATAGCTTGGAAAAGTAAAAAGGGGTAGAGTTTATTAACAAGGCATTGTTAATAAGAAGAGGAGCACTCTAGCAAAGAGTGTTGTGTGAAGGAATTGCTAGCAAGAGGATAAGATTATGCAAATGAGGATTTGTGTGGGTATGATTTATATTAATCCCAAGATCCATTGGACAAGGAAGAAAGTAAATCTTGTACAACTGGTTGAGGCATCGAAGAGCTGCAAAGGGAAGTGCAGGGATTCAAAGTAGGTGATGCAAGACTGAAAAAGGACTAAGGAAGAACATATAAATATTACTATTCAATTGCTACAGAGTCTAAGTGGATTGAAAAGGAAAATCAATAGAGGTTCTCACACAAATCATGAATCTAGTAGGTGAAAGTTTCATAGCATGCAGAAAAAATTAATGAGGACTCCATAGCCTTGAAAGTAGAAATGTAGTGAAGGCTACAAAGCTTGTTGCTAGAAAAGGAAAAGGATATCCGGAGATGAGGTATGACTCATGGAGTGGATGAGTCATCTCTATGTGCAAGCATAGGAATGAAAGAAGAAGGAATTGTTAGATATGATCTAGCAACTTTTTTCTAAATTACTCAGAGGAAGAAAGTTGTCTCTATTATTAGAGTGCGCAATGGGAGTAGGGTATAGGTTCCAATGGAAGAGTGTAAAATTCCATTTGGAGCTGAGTGGTATTGAGTGGTCAAGTAGTGCCTCAAAGTGAATCAATCAATGATGTGAAGAGAGGTATTTAAAATTGAACAAATCCATGGATAACCAATGATGTTAGAAAATATGATGACATTCTCATCTATAATAAAACTTGGCCTACCCATCTCTCCCATGTGGATCAAGTTTCCATATATTGTCTAAGAACAAACTTTTTCTCAAACAATCTAAATGTTATTTTGGAACCTTTGAAGCTGAGTATCTGGCTCATATTGTAGGCAAGGATGGTGTATGGGTGGATCATGAGAAAATTGAAACTACGAAGGATTGGCCTCTCCCTAAAACTCTTAAAATATTTCATGGGTTCTTGGGATTAATGGGCTATTATCACAAGTTTGTTTGGAATTATGGAAAAACTGTATCTCCTCTCATTGCTCTCCTTAAAAAGAAGCTTTCATTTGGATTCTAGTAGCTGATCAATCCTTCCAAGCCTTGAAAGAGGCTGTGTGCATTACTCTTGTCCTGGCACTACCCAACTTCACCAAGAATTTTGTCCTCGAATGCGATGCATCGAGGAAAGGCATTGGCGTAGTCCTCATGCAAGATGGTTGACCTTTGGATTTCACTAGAAAACAACTATCAGAGAGACATTTGGGCCAATCAACCTATGAAAAGGAGATGTTGACTATTATGCATGCAGTGGATCTCTAGTGTCATTATATCTTGGGGCAACACTTCCAGACGAAAATTGATCACCGTAGCCTCAAGTATTTTCTAGAGAAAATAATTTCCTCCTTGGAGCAACCAAAATGGATGACCAAATTTTTTGGATATGATTATGAGATCATCTACAAGAAGGGAAAATAAAATGTGGTTGTTGATGTTCTTTCAAGTAAATATGAATAAGAAGGGTCCTTCTTTTCCCTCTCATTCATTGTCATAGACTCGCTTCAGGTCATTCATCAGGAATGGTTGCAAGACCCCAAAATTTCTATCATAATCCAACAATTATGTTAAGTACTTGATACTTGCATACAAAAACACCACAAATATTCATAGAACAATATAGAATAACCGCACTTTTATTATATGAAAACCATTAGGGTAGGGAAACACCATACAATGGATCCTATTATGGAAGGGATCCTCTCCTGTCCACTTTCCTCTTTGAGGGGGAATCCTTCTATTGATCTACCTCTCCAAATACAATACTTCTCAACTTGTCTCATTACATTGCTTGAAACCCTTTATATAGTGCTACCAACCTCCTAAGAACATTCTATAGGAGGAACCTTCTAGTAAGTCCTCTTACATTTATTATGTCTATACTAATATATCTAACTACCATAGTGGGCCTTATTTAATAATATAGTGGACCTATTCCACCTTACATTGAATGGCCTTCACTATTATTACTATGGGCCCTCTGGGCCCCCCACTACCTCTCTAGCTACACTACATTTCATCCCCCTTATGAAAGTGTTGTCCTCAACGCTTGTTATGAGGGTGTACAACCATATACTAGGGTCCCATGGATAAGTGTGGACCATAGTGTTGAAGTATACTAGAGAACTAGGGTCCCATGTAGAAATGAAAGCCACCATGTTGGAGTAGTCCAACCACCATTGTAAAACAGGGTCCCATGTCCAAGTGTTATTGTGAACTCCATGTGGAAGATATCAGAACCCAATAACCAACTGAAAATGATGCTCTAAAGACTGAAAATGATCACGTGGATCCAAATAACAAGATCCATCCATATACTGGGAAAGAGTCATAGGTGAATTTGAAAGGAATAAAACCACTGTCGAATATGCAGGTTCGACATTGGTAGTCATAATTGGCTCTTGATTTGTCTCATTGATGTTCTCTACAGAAGGTGGAGTAGAGTCATCAAATAAATAGTTATCATCCCAAAAATGATAACTGTACATATAATAATCATCACAATCGACCTCAAAATCATACTAAGCATATGGTTCTTGATTGTATTCATCCATAATATACATTTCTTGCCATGCAAGTTTGGACTCTTGAACATATTTCTCCGGAAGATTTTGCATGTCAACTCTCAACTATTGAATTCTTGTCTTGATGGATTCCATGATTTGATAGTGAATATCCATCGAAAACACCACATATAATATACCAAAAGAAATCTCTTAAAATTATTTATCCAATGGCACTGATCTGGTAGAAATATGAGCACCCTATGAAAAGTTATGAACTCTATAGTCCTGTCGTTATCATGAAAAACCCGCCAAAATGGTTGATTTTAAATCAACGATATATTCACTTCCAAAGCCTTGATTTGGACGATTTGTTTTTTTTCATTGGGTGAAATTATGAGAGGAACTTAGATCTATAATTTGTTTGGGAAAATTCGGCCACATGTGCTACATAAATCAGAAAAATGGGAAAAACCCTAAAAATAACAAATTTTAAAATGTCGATAACTTTACTTCCCAGACTCCATTTCAAACGATTTGTTTTTTTTAATTGGCTATTTTCTACGAGGAACTCATATATACAACCATTTTCTACAACTTTTTCACATAAATATACATAAATCGTCTGGAATGTCGTGACCCTCTTTCTCTTCTCCGAAAATATATGCAGAAATAGAAAAAAAAAATTGTCCACTTTTCTTGCCAAGGAAAGTGCTCTGATACACTTGTTAAGTACCTGACACCTGCATACAAAAACACCACAAATATTCAAAGAGAAATATATAAGAACCACACTTTTATTATAAGAAAACCCTCAGGGTAGGAAAACACCATACAATGAATCCTATTATGGAAGGGATCCTCTCATGTTGACTTGCCTCTTCGAGGGTGAATCCTCTTATTGAGATACCTCTCCAAATACAATACTTCTCAACTTGTCTCATTACATTGCTTGAATCCCTTTATATATTGCTACCAACCACCTAAGAACATTCTAGAGAAGGAACCTTCTAAAAGTAGAAATTTCTAGTAAGTCCTCTTACATTTATAATGTCTATACTAATATATCTAACTACTATAGTGGGCCTTATTTAATAATATAGTATACCTATTCCACCTTACAATGAATGGCCTCCACTATTATCACTATGGGCCCTCTGCCCCCCCCCCACTACCTCTCTAGCTACACTATAAATTGCAACAAGATCCTCAAGCTTCTCCAGGGTACTCTTGGCATAATGAAGAGCTTCACTATAAATGTCACTTTTATTTAAGAAAACAATCAATACTTGAACCCATAGTCCTCTCTAAGTTGCATGCTTCACCCACAACTGAGAATTTTGGGTTTACCAAAAGCTATGAACAAGTCAAAAATTATTTTTTTTGGGTCGATATTGTTGACAAATGCAGTTATGTGAGACATTCTCCAGCATACACACCTGTGAGGTGTGGATCATTGCAGCTATGTAAGTCTTTCTCTCAGCTTACAAACCTAAGAGAAATCCCCTAAGAAGGGTGCATAGTTCCTGCCTGAGACAGATCTAGGAACATAGAGATGACCTCCTCCATTCAGAGAGTTGAGAAGAACTCCAGATGATTATCCAGTGGGAAAGGCGATCTGTTGAGTTGGACGTGCCTGTGGCTGAGCAAAAGGTGAACGTGTGAAATCCCAAAGTGTTGGGTGCATCGTCATGTGAACATAAATGAAGATGATGTGTTATCCTCCTTTGAGCAACAGAGTTGATGAGAAAACTCCAGATGATTCTCCTGTGTACGAGCACAAGTGAACATGTGTAGATTTGGTTCTTCTATGTAATGAAATGAGCCAGAGATATGGCATCCCTATGGATGTGCCCCTAGTGGATGAGCACTAGGGGGTGTATCATATACTTTTCTTTATATTGTTCAAGAGTCAGACCTTCCTATAACCCTAATTGTTATGTAAAGGGTACAGGTCGACCCTACCTCAATGTGATTAATAATAAATGTAAAATATAATTAATCTGGATAATATTAATTATAATAATAATATTAATTATTATAATATGACTTAGAGAGGTCGGCCCTATTGATCCAATAGACACTTCAGTTGATAGGACAAGTCTAATATAAGTAAAAGGAAATTCCCCATTGTGAAATCATATCTTTCTTGTGAGTTTGGAAATTTTAGCAAATACATCTACTTGGGAAAAGGTGCGCACCTCTCTTGGGTGCTAGTATTCTAGGGTTTGAGCACCCTCTTGTGTGAGAAGTATTTCTTGGTGGTGAAGGTATTTATATTGAAGAAT
Organism: Picea engelmannii; assembly: GCA_009831015.1. NCBI lineage: Eukaryota > Viridiplantae > Streptophyta > Pinopsida > Pinales > Pinaceae > Picea > Picea engelmannii. Next base: position 66,227 of record ML817006.1, read on the forward strand.
ATTGGAAAGGATTTGGCTTGGTTTTCTTCCCTTGTTGAGAAGGATTTCCCAGGATACTTCTTGTGTTCTTGTGCATGGTGTTTCTTCTCGTGATCTTGGTTGCTGCAACATTATTGTTTATGGTTAAGTGAAATGCTAAAATGGAATGAACTTCATGATTAACCTAGATTATGAAAAATCAACATGGTATCAGAGAACAGGTCTTGAAAGAACTCATTGCACAAGCTACAAGCTTTCACCAGTCATCTCCCTTCTGTTGCAGTTTTGTACGACCCTCCTAGGGATCCTAGAAATTTCGTAAGGCCATCTTATTTTGAGTGTTTCAGCCCCTAAAACTTGAAAGTTGAGGAATTATTTGGATTAGGAGAGTACGACCTTCTTCAACGTACCTCCAAAGACTCTCAAAATGAAATTCCGAGCATTTTGAAATTTTGGCCCTAGGGTTTCACTAATTTCTGTAGAAATTTCAGAATTAGGGTTTCTACAACTCATTGAAGGAGCTATTCAGCTCACCAATGTTCTCCTATATTTCAAAGGATTATTTTTGGCAGTCATAAATCCAACTAAAACCTGAAAGTACTAGCCTAGCCCAGCCGTTACGTTTACTAGCCAAGATGACAAGGGTTTGTGAAAAAAAATAAAAAATCCAAAAATGAGCAAAATCATAATGAGAGGAAAGGCTGATGATTCAAGCAAACTCAGTTCAAGGAAGACAAGAATTCAAAGGAAGACTTATTGTGGGTGACAAAAAATGTGACATTGTGACTACCTCCTTCATGAATATGTCATAGGACAAAGATCAACCATTTTCCATTGGAGAAATCATATTGACACCCTCAAGTATGCACTTGTATATATATATCATTTGTATCATTGTCATGAGGGTAATTGTAGGATGAATGAAACTTTTGCTGAATTTATGGATACAGAAGGATCTCAGTGCATTCATAGGAACGACACTCTTGAAGTGAAGACTCCAGGCTTGATTGTTGTAATTATCATTCCTCTAATCCATATTTTAAAAGTTTGATACATTACAAGTAGGTCTTGTAGCCGTGGCAACATTCCTTAAATTGTTTTGATTTTAGAGATGTAATAATTATTCTTCTTTAGGAGATATTCTTGTGTTGGTTCCTTTTGTTTCTTGCTCCAAGTAGGTTAACAAGAAAAGAAGATGCTTATCCTTCAGAGGGATTCACATGACTCAGAGGGAGTCAAAACTATTTGAGAAAGAGGAAGAATAGAACCATCATTGAGACAACCAATGAAAAAATGCATGATCAGAATCCTTCTATGATTCCATGGGCAGAAGCATGCATGACACAATATATGTTGAGAAAAAGAGTCTTCACCAGACTTTGAAAAACATAACTTCTGAAGAAGTCTTCATTGAAATGAAGCTTGATATTGAAAACTTCAGGTTATTTGGGTACCCAGTGTATTTTCATGTGCCCAAAGAGAAGAATTCCAAGCTAGACCCTTTAGGAAGAAAGGATACATTATGAGATAAACAATGAATCTTGAAGACATTCCAGATCGACATCCCTGGTCAGAGACAGATTGAGACAAGAAGATATGTTGTCCTTGAAGAAGAGATAGCCCTTCAAAGATCTAGAGAATCTCAGATGGATATTGACAGTGAGACAATACCTTCTCCCCCTTCAGCAGTTCAGAGGGAGACAAACATTATTCCAGTTGATCCAGTTTCTTCAGTTGATATGTTCAAAGATATTGCAGTAGGGCATAAAAGGCCTACCTAGACTCACTCTGCAAGAAGCAGAGAAACATACAAGCTTCTCAAGGCACATCCCAAGAAAGTGAAAGAGATTTTCAAGCTATCCTTCAGTCATGAGCCACTTCATTGATGTTGAGCCTCCTTGTCCTAGAGAAGAAACAAGAGAATAGGTATGGAAATATGCCATAACATAAGAATACCAGTATATCTTACAGAATTAAGTATAATATATTATTCAGGGACTAGAAGGGAAGTCTGTGGTAACTTCCAAGTGGATTTATAAGATCAAGCATGCAACTGATGGAAGTGTCGAGAATTACAAAACGAGATATATAGCTAGAGGTTTCTCACAAACAGAGGGAGTTGTCTATGATGAGACACTTGATCCAGTGAACCCAATACACTTCCATTCGTACTACCATCCATGAGTTGGAAACTATATCAGCTAGATAGATTCTTGATGAGTTTGGATTTCAACAAGAGTGTTGCTGATCCAAACCTATATCATTACAGTGTTGGTGACGAGAGACTAATCCTGATGACTTATTCAGAAAGTGTTGTTGTTTGATACAAGTAATCCTTGACTTCTGAAATCGAGATGAAGAATCTGATTATGATGCACTACTTCTTGGGACAAGAATTATGACAGAGGACCGATGATATTTTTGTGATTCAAGGAAAATATACAGTGAAAATATTAAAGAAGTTTAGTATGATAGAATGCAAAATCCACTGTGATGGATTTAAAGAAGAAGATTTATGATGATTCAGACGAGACTGATCCACAACTGATTGGATCACTGATGTATCTGTTTAACACCAGACTTGATCCATGCCATGTAGTGAATGTGCCTAGTCATTTCATGAGTCAACCAAGATAGACTCACTAGACAACAACAAAACATGTATTTAGATATATATGAGGCACAGTTGGATATGGCCTAAGATATGCCTCTAGTGTGAACTTGAGTTTGCAGGATATGCCGATTCAGATTGAGCAGGAAGTATAGTAGACCAGAAGAACACATCCGGTTGATGTTCTACCGTGAAGTTTTCCACGGTTTCCTGATGCAACAGGAAAACAAACTATGTGGCCTTGAGTACCACAAAGGCAGAGTATATAAGCATCGAGTGTGCGAAGCAACGTGGCTTCACAAGATTCTGACAGATTTAATTGACCATGAGATGGATCCTATGATGATAACCAAGAGCCGTGAGTAAAGATCCTTAAGAACCCAGTGTTTCATGATGGATCAAAATATGATGAGATGAAACATCCTTAGTTCAGAGATATGATGTAGAGGAAAATTGTACACATGCAATACCTTCCTACACATGAGAAGATTGCAGATATCTTCACCAAATTAACTTCATGAAGAATGGATCCATAGTTGAGAGGGAGTGTTGATAACTCCAACCAATGAAAAATTCAAAAAACATCTGTGTGAGACTTGGCATGCTAAAGAATGCCTCCCTAGCTGAGAAAGAGTGTTGATGAATGCATCTATGTGAGACATTCTACAACTTACGAACCCACAAGGTGTGGATCATTGCAGCTATGTAAGTCTTTCTCTCAGCTTACAAACCTGAGAGAAAGCCCCTAAGAAGTGTGCGCAGTTCCTGCCTGAGACAGAGCTAGGAACGTAGAGATGACCTCCTCCATTCAGAGAGTTGAGAAGAACTCCAGATGATTATCTAGTGGGAAAGGAGATCTGTTGAGTTGGAAGTGCCTGTGGCTGAGCACAAGGTGAACGTGTGAAATCCCAAAGTGTTGGGTGCATCATCACGTGAACAAAAAATAAGATGATGTGTTAGCCTCCTCTGAGAAGTAGAGTTGATGAGAAAAATCCAGATGATTCTTCTGTGTGAGGCAGTGGGAAAGAAGATCTGTAGAGTGGATGTGCTTGTGGACGAGCACAAGTGAACGTGTGTAGATCTGGTTCTTCTGTGTAATGCAATGAGATAGAGATATGACATCCCTATGGATGTGCCTCTAGTGGATGAGAACTAGTGGGTGTATCAGATCCTTTGCTATATATTGTTCAAGAGTAAGACCTGCCTGTAACCCTAATTGTTATGTAAAGGGTACAGGTCGGCCCTACCTCAATGTGATTAATAATAAATGTAAAAATAATTAATCTGGATATTATTAATTATAATAATAATAATTATTATTATAATATGACTTAGAGAGGTTGGCCCTGTTGAGCCAATAGACACTTCAGTTGATAGGACAAGTCTAATATAAGTAAAGGGGAATTCCCCATTGTGGAATCATATCTTTCTTGTGAGTTTGGAAATTTCAGCAAATACATCTACTTGGGAAAAGGTGCACACCTCTCTTGGGCGCTAGTCTTCTAGGGTTTGAGGACCCTCTTGTGTTCTAAGTCTTTCTTGGTGGTGAAGGTATTTCTCTTGAAGAATATAGCAAAGGATTTGGCTGGGTTTTCTTCCCTTGTTGATAAGGGTTTTCTAGGATACTTCTTGTGTTCTTGTGCATGGTGTTTCTTCTTGTGATCTTGGTTGCTGCAACATTATTGTTTATGGTTAAGTGAAATGCTAAAATGGAACGAACTTCATGCTTAAACTAGCTTATGAAAAATCAACAGATATGAAACATGACATCTACACCTTTATGACTGAATGTGATACTTGTTAATGCAATAAGGGAGAAACAGTTAAAGATACTAACACACTCCAACCACTCCTGATTCCACCTTCTATCTGGAGGGATATTTCAATGGATTTTATTGTTGGCTTACCTAAATTGGTCAATAAGTCAGTCATCATGGTGGTAGTATAATGGATTTCCAAGTATGCTCATTTTTGTGCTCTTCAACACCCATTCACCACCTCCACGGTGGTTTATATTTTTATGGATAGTATATTCAAACTCCACGGCATGCCTCATTCTATTGTCTCTGAGAAGGATCCAACTTTTACCAACAATTTTTGGAAGTAATTGGTCTGACTCCAGGGAACCCAATTGCATATTAGCACTGCTTATCATCCCCAAAATGATGGACACAAGAAATCTATCAACACGTATTTGGAAACATATTTGTGATGTTTTGCATCTGACCGACAAACTCAATGGGATCATTGGTTATCCCTAGATGAATTGTGTTACAAAACATATTACCATACTACCACTTTCATAAATCCTTTGAAGTAGTCTACCGGAAAAATCCACTATCAGTTCTCTCATACATGCCTAGTGTCTCCAAGGTTAAGTAGGTGGAAAAAAATCTTACAGTCTGAGCAACCATTCTCCGTACCCTCCAAGAAAATTTAGTCTTGTATTAGAATCGCATGAAGTAACAAGTAAATCATGGTCGCTTTGAATGTCAATTCGATGAAGGGGACCAAGTGTTTCTTTGTATGCAATCTTATAAGAAGACTTCATTCAAAGTTGAGCATTGTTATAAAATTACCCCCAAATTTTGTGGTCCTTATACAATTCTCAATCAAGTAAGGCCCATGGCCCACCAATTAGTGTTTCCAGTAATTATAAGTTGCATCCTATTTTTAATGTCTCCTGCTTAAAGAAAGTGATTGAAACTAAGTGCCAGACTCAAACTAGTTTCCCTGAGTTGGATGAATAAGGTTCTATTTGGTTGCAGCCCCAAGTAGTCTTGGACCAATGCAAGCATAATCTCTGTCAGTGAACCATCAAGGAAGTGTTAGTTCACTAGAAGGATACAACTCTGAAAGATGCCACCTAGGAGAAAGCTACCATTCTACAACAATTTCCTCATCTTCAGCCTTGAGGGAAAGGCTATTCTTCAAGGGGGAGGGAAAGTTAGGGACCTCACCTCCCCAACCCCTCACATAGGCAAAATAATATATTTTTCATGTAATAAAGGCTGACATTAGTTAATAATTCCTCTTTATTAATGTGGACAAATCTAATGTAAGAAGACTTAATAGAAGCTTCCGCTTCTAGAAATATCTTCCTCTAGAATGTTCTTTAAGAGGTAGAATTAGTATAAATAAGAGTAGAAGGCATGATAAATGTTTTCTTGAGAATTATTGTAATATAGATATGCTTTGCTAGAGGTTTCCCGCTCGAAGAGGCAAGTGAACTTGGATTTCTATCAATAAAGGTATCATTTTGTTGTTGTCATTCTCTATATTTTGTTGTTTCACTAGTATTTGCTACAATATTTTTGTTTCCGCATAATTATAATACATTTGGTACCTTACATTGCGGGTGGATTGCTATTGAGAGAAAAAGAACACTGGTTCCTATGGCTGGGAGGTTCATCCTTTGTACATAGCCAATTGATTATCTATTACCATATAATTTTCTATTGTTTTTATGATGATATTCTGTTGTGTAAATTGTTCATATGAATGTTGTGTGTTTGTTGTGTGATTATTGGATGCATTTGCATTTTTAATATGTGTTGTTATATGCATTTAGAATTATGGTATCAGTCCAATGGTTAAATCTATGTGTGATCAATAGCTGGTACTAAGCTACGGGAAATTAATTAGTAGAAAATATTAATTTTAATGTGTATTTCCGCATATAATGTTCCTTAGTTGGGCTGGGGTACATTACATTATCAGACTTAGAATTATAAGGGTTTGAGATATCCTTTGAATGGGATTCATCTCAAGGGAGTAGTTGGCCCATATTCATGAAGGTAACTTAATTCTACATTTAGAAAAAATATCCTAAAGAGGACTTGTACCACCCTTGACAAAAAAATGATACTATAAAATATAATAGCAATAGTAATGAATACATGAGATAAATTATTTAGAGAAATACTTACATATTTAAAGTCTGATTTTTCCTTTCCTCTTGATTTTATGATGTTAGCCTTTGAGTTTTTAAACCTTGCAATGTATCCCTAAACAATTTTGAAGTCACCCATCTTGAGATTTAAATGTTTAGTTTTGAGTTAGTTGATCTAAGTGGTATTTACTATTCCAAAGAGATTCTTGAAAATATTCCCATATTTATTTTGCACCTTTGATTTCTTTGGTATGATGAATCAAATATGGCTCAACATATAGTTTGATTAGACCAATAACTTCATCCTTGTTCAAACATATGAGATCATAATTGTCATTGTTAGCAGCAAGGAGGGGTTTCGCTAAATACATCCATACACCTTTGCTTCAAACAAGGGAAGCTATTGTATCCCTCAAGTTAACTTTATTATGGATAATATTATAAAAAATGTCCTCAAGGGGAGTTGTATCGCCTTGACAAATAAAGGGATACTATAAAATATAATGGAAAAAGTATTGAACATAGGGTATAAATTGCATAGAGCAATACTTACATATTCTAAATTGATTTTTCCTTTCCTCTCTCTGTTATGATGTCATCCTTTAGGTTTTTAAACCTTGCAATGTATTCCTCAACAGTGTCAAAGTCACCCATCTTGAGATTTGAATGTTTAGTTTCAAATCAATTAAACTGAGTGGTATTCACTGTTCCAAGGAGATTCTGGAAGGTGTCCTAGATTTCTTTTTCACCTTTGTTGTCTTTGATATGATGAATTAGATTCATCTCAACATATAATGATAATCCCAAAAGAATCATCCTTATTCATACATATGAGGTCATAACTATCATCATTAAGAGTAGGAATGAGTTTTACCAAATACACCCATAAACCTTTTCTTCTTCGAAGGACAATGATTTGATCTACCCAAGTATGATAATTATCCCTGTTATTCCCCATTTTGTATGAGGATTTTCACATGTGATTTTCATCACATGACTCAAGGATTTATAAGGAGGCATTGTGATTCTAGCCTTCCAAAGGTTGGAATTTTGGTTGAAGTTACTTCTAGTGGATGTTGGCTTGGTAGAGGATATTCATTTTCTCCTTGGTTAATGGTCATGAATTAGTTCTCTCTTCATGGCTTCCCGTGTTTTGATTGATTATTATGATATGATCTTTGATGATATTGTTTTTCCACATGATGATCACCCTTTACACATTAGATGTGCCTCATGTATTATTGTATCAGTGGTTGTTTTTCACATGGAATCATGATGTTATTCTTGGTTGATGTATGATGGTGAGATCAACCTAATCCTTGAACATGTCCATGTTTATCCTATTATGATAATTGACATACTAGAGAGGGAATTTCATGGAGTGCTCCCTTCATTGCATAGTTCTTCATGGTGATATGTTGACCTACTCATGGTTCCACATGTGACTCTATTACTAGAGCACTTGGATTATCTGACATGTTATGACATCGAGATGGAATTTTATGACATGGGATATCACTCCTAGTAGAGCGCTCAACTTGTACAAATCCTATCCCTCACAATTACTAGTTGACTCATTTTGACCTATTTGAGCTTGTGATGGAAAATCCTAGTGTTTTAAGGATGACTTGGCATGATTCATCTTGATGGAGGTATTCTACTTGGGTGTCCTTATATTTTTGATGGTTGTGGTAATTGGATAGACATAATATGGGGTTTTACCAACATTTTTATGGATATCTCTCCCATTGTTGACTTCATGGAACATATTTGGAGATTGATCAATACACATTGCAACTTTTAAGTATATTTTTTTCTTGGGAATTATGACATTGCATTGGGAGTTGTGACATTGCACTATTAGTTGTGACATTTCCTTGGGTGTTGTAGAATTTCATTGGTCATCGTTGCATTCCATTTGGCATTGTGACATTTCCTTGGGATTTGTGAAATTACATTGGAAGTTGGAGCAAGTTGTTAGAATGTGGATTTCCACCTTTGAGGAGCATTCCACTTGTCCTTTTCCTTGGAACACATTTATGACATATCATCATTTATATCATTAATTATTTATAGAGAGGGTCCATCCCCTTTTTCAAGGCATTTGTTAGCATCTTGCACATGGATTAAGGAGTTGGTGGTTTTACCCCTCACATTAGGGGATCTAACTATTTTCACATGATTTGATGGTTGCTACACCTTGGAGACCACGCTTGTAACTATTGCATATTATTTTTGGAGTGACATGTAGCCTACTTGGTCCACATGTTCCATGTTGAGTTGGATATTTCACATATTTTGATAGTGGAGACACTTGTATTCGAGGGGATTAAGGTGGTAGCTATCATACTCTATTATTTCTCCCACATGGTCTATCTTGGGTATTATTGCATATTTTGAGGGCAACATAGCTTCTAGAGAAGCTATCTTTTGATAGAGTGCCAATATTTCCATTAGATTGGTGCCATTATATGTAGAGTGGCTATGGGATTTTGAAAATGTGATCATAGTAGAAATTCCAATAAAATTTGATGCAATTTTGGTGTTTTCAAAATCTATTGCTAGAAAATTCTTGCTGCATTTTGACCATGCATTTAAGGAGCACACCACCTTTATTTCTTGATAGATTTTCTTATTTTGGGAGATAATTATTGATGTATTCCCATGGTGGGGAGCGCCCTAGTTCTTGAGGCCACATGACACACATTTTTATGCACTATTGATAAGACATTTCACCTTAGAGGACTTTGTGGAGGTTGTTGCATAACCAACTCCTTTATTTTATTATTGTTGACTAGTATTATGGATTTAGTTACATGAGACAATTATTGCATTGTTTTCCTAGAATATTTTATTGATTCTTCTTATAGAAGAAAGTGGATGTCAACAAATCATTACTACTTTTATTAATCAAGTTTTTGGGGAGGTTATTATATTACAATTCTTAGAGAAATAAGTGGATCTATGAAAACAATTCATACTTTATCGTAAATGAAGATGGAGTTCAAACCTATATAAGGGATTTATTTCTTCATTATTTCTCATAGTTGGATTTGGGGAAAAATCCCAAGGATCTTAGTTGAATATCTTTTGGATGTATTTGGTGGATAAGCAAATTTCTTAATGGATACATAAGTCCTCTAAATCTTTATGTTATCTCATGTGGATTAAATATTCTTGTGTCATGGTTATGAATGGGGTGATATCATTCCTCTTCTATTGTATTTATCATTGGGATATTATATATTGATGTATGTTTCATTGTATTAGGTTTCATACACTTATGCTCCATTCCTGATAGGTGTAATTTTCATAGCCATTGGATTCTATCTATCTTAGTGGTCTCCCTTATTGAATTTATGAAGTCTGGGAAAACGAGGAAAGGGTTAGTATAGCTTGTTTTTTTCATCCATACTATTCCTCTTTCTTCAATAGGACAACCTTCCATTGAACCTTGAATTGAATTTATTTCCCAATAGAAAGACACTAGTCTTTAGTCATTCCATCCACTTATTTTATTCAACCCATAAAAATTGTTTTGCTAGAACTTTCTCTTAATTTGTTCTTGGACCTTATTGCATAAGTTATAATAATCCTATAATAGGGAATACTACCTCGAGTTGGAGGAAATTCATCCTAAAGTACAGAAGAGGGTTGGTGAGGTGACTAAGACATCCCTATTAGTTACACCAAATCCTTACTTGATATTTAGGAATTTCTCAAGAAGTGGGGGTTTGTGTGATAACAAGCCCGTTCAATCATAGAAACATCCACTTTGAATCCATTAGGCTTAGTAGTAGCAAGAATAATATTTTGTATGAAATACTAAAGTCTTTGATATTTTTCCTTCATAAGACCAATGGTTAAAAATCCATAGGTAACCATATGAAAGGAGGATAATATGGGGTACCCAAGGGGATAATGAATGTAATATGGCCATAATAATGGAATAAGCCCACTATGTGATTAAAAGGAAATAATAAAATAATAAGGGGTAGTTGGCATATACCCCTAGGAATACTCATGAGAAAGTATAAATATACATGAGTATCATTGTATTGGGCATGTGTTGGATTGTATTGTCTTGTATCAATCATAGCTTGTGGAGTGATTCCTTCCATAAGGAATAATTGATGGTTTTACCCTAACTCAAGGGTTATTCTCTCTATATTCTTGGTGTTGTTTATGGTGAATGCTTTGGTATTTTTTTGTTAATATTTTATCTTTGAATTTTTATGGTGTATTCTCTCTTATATATTGTAGTAAAACTTCAAATATGTAAGATATAATCCACCATAAAACTTAAAAGATGAACTCTTAACACAAAATATGCCAAATCATTCACCATAAACAACAGCAAGAATATAGAGAGAATAACCCTTGAGGTAGGGTGACACCATCAATTATTCCTTATAGAAAGAATTACTCCACAAGCCATATTGCTAAAAGACCATACAATCCAACACATTCCCAATACAATGATATCGATGTGGATTTATACTTTCTCATGAGTATTCCTAGGGTATTATGCCAACTACCCCTTATTATTATATCATTTACTTTTAATTACGTAGTGGGCCTATTCCATTAATATGGCCATATTACATTCATTATCCCCTTGGATACCACCGTAGGTATCTCATATTATCCTCCCTGGTTACATTACAACTCTAGCCTTAAAGAAGAGTGAAAAGACATGAGGAATACCTATGGAAATCATAGAAGAGAGGAACTAACATTAGAGAGGGTTTAAACTTATAAAAACCCTAGAAAAAACCCAGAAAATAAGATGATCCAAGAAAACCCTAATTTTGCAGTCACAAGAGAGAACTTGAGTGATGCCACCGACCGATAGTTTTAAGATCAACTATATATTTGAGAGAGTGAAGTTACACCCACTCTAATACCATGTCGAGATTCAAAAGTGAAAGTAGGATAATTACATGGAATTGAAGACAAAACCAAAGTTTTCAATAACCCAATCACAAGTGCATTAGAGAGATATGACCCTAGTGCATTAGAGAGAGAAAAATTCCCAAGCACAAGTGCACTACACAATGTTGGATTACTGAGAGGGGGGGTGAATCAATAATAGAGCAATTTGATCATTTTTAACCATATAATACAAGTGTTATATCAATGAATCATTATCATCCAATAACTGCAGAGTAAATAAGTAATGAACAAATGAACAAACATACACATACATAGTACACCAATGTTTTACGTGGAAACCCAAATCAGGAGAAAACCAAAGAATGCTTTTTCTTATGTCTTGAAGAATTACATTCATTGGAAGCACCAACTTCCTTTGTTTTCCAACTACAACTGGAAGGAGGCTCCAACCCCCTAGTTTCTCAGGCTACAACCTAAGGGAAGCTCCAACTCCCCAATTCTATGGCTACATCCAAAAGGAGGCTACAACCCCCAATGTTCTCCGGCTACAACCGGAAGGTGGCTACAACCATATGTCCTTGCCCCGTCCTGCCACCCTGAAGTAGAAGTAGAATGATGGAACCACTGTCAACCTGTCACTGTGAGATATACCACCGTAAACCTGTACCAATAAATATGAACCATTCATCAACCATGCATCAACCTGTACCTCAACCTGTACCATAAACAAGTGCATCAACCATGCACCAACCTGTACCAAATAACCTGTAATCAACCTGTACCATAAACAAGTGCATCCAACCATGTACCAAGTATGTACCATTAATGTGTCAACTACTCATCAACTATGACTCATCAATATGTACCAACATCATCAACTATACAGCTCATGTATGTGCCAACTCATCAACTACTTGTCTCAACCATGTACTCAACATGTACCTCAACCAAAATCCCTCATCAATTTCATCATTCAAATCTGATTTGTAGCTCTATAATAGACCTAGTGTATATGATCACATTCCTGCAAACCTTCCTTAACTTCAACAACAAGAGACTAGCATTTTCATCAAACTTTTCTTTAGTCTCACATGCCTAGTTTTGTATTAGTCAACAACCCTAACTTGAAGTAATCATAACTTTGTACATGTAATGTATAAAGATATGAAACTGATACACAATGTTCTTTAGTGTTTTTTATGCAATTCCTCCAGGTTTCACTACTTGGAACCTCTCAGAAAATGAGTTATAGAAAAAATGGCATACCTTGCTTAATTCTGGCTTATTCTAGCGAGCGACCTTGTAGAGCGTGCCCCACACGGAATATTTGTTGAATTGATATGAAATTGTGACACAACATACTAAATACTGTAACCTAACCAACACATTTGGGTTCACTTAATTTGGATCTGTTATGAAGAATTTATGACGTTTTAACCCAAAACACCTGTTTTTGACTAGTTTCAGGACTAACCAAAAACCCTATTTTCCACGGAGTGTAACTCCAAAAATAAAATGACCCACAAGATGAATTTTTTACCACAGATACTTGGATATTTTTTCTCAATGGAATAGAAATTTCACAGTCTGAATCATTATAGAAAAAAAGTTATAGCGAAAATGGTGAGATGATCTGTAAATAACATACCTTAGAAAGCACCATCAAAAGAATTTATCCTTCCTTGCATTTCGGCCTTCTTTTCTTCACCTTCCCTCATAATTTATGATTAGATATCCTTGGTTACCTCATACACCTATATATATTCAATATTCTCAAGTGTGATTAAAATGAGAGAGCCTTGCCTCTTATTTATACTCTCCAAGTAGCTTCCTTAAAAACATCTTCTAGGTCACTTGGCCCCACTTTCCT
>ML817006.1:79844-101105 GCA_009831015.1 Picea engelmannii
AAACCGTGAGGAGTTATGTGACGTTCCACATACCACCAGAAATGGAATGACATGTAATATCCATATATAATATTATTATCTGAAAATATATCATAACTCATACCGTTATCCATCAAACAAACTTGGGTCCATTACCCAAACCCGGGGTCTCCAACTTCTCATGGCCATAACTCTCTAACCGTGAGGAGTTATGTGACTTTCCACATACCACCGGAAATGGAATGAAAATAACTATCCATCTAGGATATTTTACTTGACAAATTCATTGTCCTTCATCTCATTATTCCACAATTAATCATGGGTTCTCTTACTCCACAAAGTGTCTTCCCGTGAGGGCTTTCACCATAAGGGGACCACTTTGGAGTTCATCCATCTTTACTTCTTATCAACCATGACAAGAAAATAATGAGTCATCTTTACATCAAACAATCTTGGGTCCATTACCCAAGCCTTTGTGCTGCGGGGATTTCTTCAAGGGTTGACATCAATGACAACCAACCTTAATCAACACACAAGATATGCACAAATACATAAAAGAACGAATCGTCAATCACAAGACAATGTTGAAGATGTAGGTTCCTTTAGGAATAAAACACTTTATAAGAGATGTTATTGAACAAATCGGTAACTGCAGACACAAACAAATCTCCCTAGTTTCACCCCGAAACTAGAACAAAACAAGACATAATATAAAACGTTCCTTAAGTTTTAATTATCAAGCATACTAACTAAAAAGAGATAAATGAAATACCTTTTAAATGTAATTTTTCCTCACTAGTGTCATCCTCGCTCCGTTCCAAGGCTTATGGGATGTTGAACTTGTAAAAATACACAAGCCAATGAAGTGAAAGAAACAATGTATACTCAACAAAACCTATGTATGTGATCAAGGAGTCATACAATAAAATAAGACCAATTTTATGGGAAATAAATATATCATTTTATTAAAGATTGTGGAAGAAAGATACAACCAGATGCCTTGATGTTACCAGGTTCCTTCCAACAGTTCCTTGCTTCCCACACACTTCTGCTCCATGAATTCCGATACTGTAGATTTGAAAGTCACTCATAATATCAACTTGGCAAAGTGAAACTCAAAGCCAACATAGAATCTCCAAAAACTCCAAGCTACAAAACTCAAGAACTAGCCATTCAAAAACTCTAACCCAAGAACTTTCCAACTAGCTAACTAGCTTCCCCATGAGAACTCTTCTCCTTTTATAAGATGAAAAGGATAGGGTGAGGAGGTTAGGATGATCCCACCAAAACATGGATGCGACTCAGATCCAAACCGATCAGAGGCCACCTCACCCTCAAAGCTTCCATTCTAGAAACGTCGAGAATATGCTCTTTTTCTTCGTAAACAAGATCGTCATGCCCTTAAAACTTAACAAACTGCAACCATGTCGCAGGCCATTGTGGTGCAACCTGTGAATATCCTAAATCATTGCACCCTTAACACTGAGCAAGGTGCGACGATCCCTTTTTATAAGGTTTTTACAAAGGAAAATATAATTTTTATATTTCTGGGAAAATGTGTCTTCATTCTTCTTCAGGGATTCAGGCCATTGATCCTTCTAAAGACAAAGTATAGGTGTACATCATTTGTAACAAGAGATTAAAAATATCATAAGATGATATTATACAAATGATATTTGTGGTGTATTTATACACAAATCAAGCAGGACACTTCTCCCAAGAGGGGTTAATGAGCCTACATGTACAAGTTAGACTAGTCCAACCTTAAACACTCCCTAGTGTTACAATAAATGATAATAAATAAGCAAAGCATGACCTTAATCATTACTACAAAATAAATAATGTGCATATGAGTGTGTTGTGGACACATGAAAATATTGCACCCATAATTCTGAGATGAATAAGAGGTTTTGATATTTCCTCCCACCCTATTTGGGGTTGGAACATTCAAGGCCAATGTATTGCTAATATCCCTCATTTTTAGCCAAAGAGATTTATGAAAAAGGAAGGAAATCCTTTGTGGAAAGACTTGTGGGATCCAAAGAATAGAAGGTGGCTATATTAGAGGACCTTATACTTCAATAAATCCTTTCTTCCTTTCGACTATTTGTTATTAGAGAGATTCAAAGTCTTGTTCCAATAGAATGTCTCTCTAGAATGAACAATATTTTCGAGGGCCCAATTTAGAGAGATTGGTGGTGGGAATATGATAATCATATTCATGACTAATAGCAATAATTTGTATCAACATATGCATAATAATTCATCCTTGGGCCCTACTCTGAATGTATGGTGGTGTTACTTGGATGTGGAATTCCAGTGAGATCACCAAGTTGAGGAAACTTTCAACGTATATGTTCTCATAAAAACACAGAGTGTTTGTTTGGTTAGTTATTTACAAAGGTTTACCTACTAATGCCACACTTGATAAGAGTGGGTTCACATATGATAAATTATTGTCCTCCTCCAAAGTTGAAACATTCAACCACATTCTATGGGAGTGCCAATTGGCATGCCACTATTGGGAAAAAAATTAGTAGTAGTTCTCATACAAATTTCAAGGTATCATTGATTTAGAGAACAACTCTCCTTAGGGACTCCAACTCGCTCATCCTATCACCTCATGATGTCTTGTGGAATTTGTTGGCACAGGGGCAGACCCAGGGTTCAACACTACAACAACACACCAACAAAACCCTAACTACCGACCCTTTCAGTAACACCTGTGAAGCAAATGAAGTCTCACCCGAGGTAGAGGTAGGGGTGGTTGCAGGACTCCAGTGTCTGCAACCTTAGCTGGGACACATATATGTGATTGTAACACCTTGACAAAGCAATTATAAATATAGTTCATCAATGTTTAACCAATATCTACTTCGTAGGTAAATACCCTAATTACAGAGCATCGCAGTATTCAACCAGATCTAGCATCTAACAACACTTAGCATGACGAAACATATCAAATCTAGCAGATTCAAGCACTAAGCACATTCACACAGGTCAGATCCAACATTTAATCTCATTATTAAGGAAAAAGCAACAACAAATCTATCTATCATTCATCTATATCAAAGCACTAAGCAAGTAAATACATAAACCCATCAACACATCACACAAAGCATTCACAACATAGGATGTACATGGTTCACCCCCACCCTGGGGCTACGTCCACCAACTCTTCGTATTCTTTATTAGCTTTCCTCAATCTTCTTACATGCACAAAGCCTTTAGATCAACTTCGTAGGGGACATGAGATCTGCACACTCTTCGCTAGATCCTCCCTTCCTTGAGTTATAGCACAAAGCCTTCCACAGTCTCTTACAATCACTTGCACTTAGCTCTGCATGTCTCACACAGTATGCACGAGGCACTTACAACTATTACTTTCACTTATCACAACTTACAACTCTTCGATCACATAGATCAAATTATTTCCTACATTGCTTAGCGTTCTATTTATACATTACAAAATCGGGCCTAAACATGGGTAAACCAATGGGCCAACATCCCCATACCCGTTACATAATCCCAAATCCAAAAAATCCCTAAAAGGGGGCCAAGATCCTGCGATCTCCGCTTCATAGGTCAAACAATGGGCCACCTTCGACAGCCTGTCGAAGTCCCAAAAATAGGTCAAACATGACCAAGGATCCTCAAAACTTGGTCAAGGGAAAACATGCCCCCAACACTCACCTGTGACTCGTCTCGAGTCACTATGATATGGATAATTATGCCTCAAAAGCCTCGATATTGGCTCGAGCTGCTTCGACTTGTTGTTGTGCCACAACCTCCTATTCAACGAACTCTTGGATAACAACTTCATTGACAGGTCCCTCTAGGTGCTATTCTGCTGCAGTGATGACTTGTTCTAATTCTTCTCCTCGGCCTTCTATCTCTACGAACAATTGGCAAGCCTCATCCTGTATAGGTTGGAGCCTCTGATTCACTTCCATGACTTTTCTCTGAATAGCATGGACCTGCTGTTGAGCAGTGCACTGCTCTTGGGATCACTTCATTCTTTCAACAATTGACAGGGGCTTCAACTGCACCTGTATTGTTTCTACTATTTACTTCATCTCTTGGAGCTATGACTCTAGTGTCTTTAGTTCTGGGTTCACAGTGAGTCGCTCATACGTTTGGGAACTACGATCACTCAGTTGTTTACATTCCAAGGTGAGGCCCTTGATTATTTCAACTGTGCCTTGAGCAGTCGCTTCTCTTTGATCTCTCACATCCTACGGAGTGTCTGGCACTATGCAGATCTCTAAGTCTATTATTCTTTTCTATAACTGTTGGATAACTTCTGCAAGCACGACTCAGTCTTCTACTTTTGGCTCTAAGCCTGTCACAGAGTGAAGTGCTCTGTTGAATTTTTCTTGCACTTCGAGTTTCTCTGTGAGCAACTGTTCTTTTTCTTGCTGAATCTATGCTTTCTCGTCTTCAAACTTTGTATGGAGGGAAATATTCTCCTGCTCTACAACTTGGCATTGTTATACTATTACTTCTTGCACTTACTTTAAGGCCTGGGTGGATTGTTTTGTTTCTTCTTTTGCATGACGAAGGCGAGCTTCAGTCACTTCTGCTAGTCAGCGGAGTTAGGTTGGCTCATCTCCCAACTCTGGTTCTCCCGATGGTAGGGGCGCAGTGGACACTGCATGACTGGACTGAAGGGCCTGCTATACCCCTCGAATTCGACCTCGATTCTGTCGTACATATCCTCCTACTTGGCTTCTTGTTTCTATAATATTTCTTGCGAGGTGTCATTTATAGCCGCGATGATGAAGTCAAAGTTGTCGAGAGTGAGCATAGTCTTCATCTTAGTCATGGTGGCTCTGGATTTCTTCTAGGAAGAGGGTTTCAGGGGAGAAACCTTCCTCTTCTTCAAAGGATCGACCTCATCTCTGGGCTGTGTTACTTCTCCTTGCTTGTGCTCATATTCTTTGCCATTGATATCTTCTACCTCATCATCACCCCCTCGGTCAGGTGATATTGAAGCATTCTTTTCTGAGGCGCTGCTTAAGTCTTGGACTTCTTCATTTTTGTTCCTTCTGCTGGTTCCGGGTGTGTTATGTTCTATGTGAGTAGCCTCCGAGCTGTCAAGGTCAGGATCAGACATCTCTTCAGGGTCAATGGGGATAAGGAAGTCGACTAACCATTCCTTAGTTATCTCCTTGAGGTCCTCTTCGGTGAGATTGTAGTACGACTGAAGCTCCTCCTTATGTTCGTCTGGTCACGTAGTAATATAGATGAAGTGACGATCTGCGTGGAACTTCATGAGGGGTTGGAAGCGTTGTAGGGCGTTCGACGTCATGCAAGGTTCAACTTCGATAACCTTCTTCAGCTGGAGGTAGTATGTGCGAATGACAAAATTCGACTACCACTGCTTTCCCATGTTGCTCGAGTACTAGAGCGTGGTGAACTTCACAGCGAGCAGCTCGAACGGTTCCATGTCCGGGAAGGTCGCATCTTCCAGCATCTCCCAAGCAAAACACGTGATGAGGATCAGGAGCCAGCTAAAGTGGAACTCGTAGCCCTGATACTATGCTTCACGATAGTCTAAATCTAGCTGATTAACTAGGTACTTCACCCAGTTCATTTGTATGCCTTCCATGCATTTCCCCGCGAGGTCAACAACAAAGCTTGTGACCTGCATGGATCTGTTCTTTCTTACTAGCTTCCCTGCAATTAACTAACATGCTAAGCGCACTGCGCCATTCTAGATGGAGGCTACCTTGTAGCCTCACGTACCCTCTCAACATCGTCGTAGGTATCCTTGATCTTCTGTGATAACGCGTGATCTGTGGCTTTCCCTGGATAGAAATCTTGTTGGTTGGGTCCTTGCATACTCAATCCGATGATCCTATGGATAAACGTCGGATCGACTGTGATACAACGGTCTAGCCATAAGTATCCGGCATGGTAACATGAAAGTAGGAGCTTGACACAAGCGTTAACTTTCTGGTGCCTTCCAAAGTGTGGGATTTTCATTACATTCAACAGGGTGGACTGCGTGAGGTTCATCGTCCATGGCTGGGGGATTATTTTTGAGTTCTTCCCCTTCATCCTGGTCAAGTATTTATACGGGGCAAGCATACTATGATTCTTGCGGTCCCCTAAGTTGAAGTCGTTGAACTTCAACATTGCGATCTTGTCCTGCTGTGCTCGAATTGCATGTATCCCCTTCAGGAGGTATGCAGTAACCATCGTGTACTCAAAATATCTCAGTACACTATCACGACTCACCGCACCGACTAGAGGCGAGATGTAGTTGGGCAATATGGTCGGGATCAGCTTCGCATTTTCTAGGTCTTCTCTGTGCTTGGTTCTCTTTTCTGTGATGACTCGGGATGGACCGGATCTATGAGAAGTCGACGAAGAGGCTTGCAATCCTCTCATCGATGATGCTTGAATACTTGTAGACATCACTTTCTCGGCCATGCGATCGATGAGAACTTCTTCGACAATTTTCTCCGCGGCACTGAGCTCGTCTGAAATACATGCTTGGATCAGATGGATGAATGAATGCACAAAACAATAGCACTAGTTTCGATCTTACTAATCACATCGCAGTAGCAATGATTTCTCTCTGATATAATTCGCAAAAGTGTTCTCGGTGCAAAAGTCAACGAAATAAGTAGAGAACTAGGTAATGGATATCTCCAACGGGCGAGAAGCCTTCATTAATTCAGTTCTGACCATTCTAATGCAGTCCCAATGCTCTGATGGCGAGATTCCTGGCCATAAATATTGTTCTAACCATTCGTGGCGTCAGTCTAATGGTTATACTGTTCCCAATGACTATATTGCTTTGTCCTGGTGAAGTGCCATGTGACGTTGTTCTGATATCCCGACGAAGTTCTAGTTTTGCAAATTTTCCTTCTGCGAAGTTCCCTTTGGAACCTTCTGTAACTTTTCGATCTTTTCTCTCTTCTTGCTGAGCTTTCTATCCTTTTTTTCGTTGATCTTCATCTCATTATTCCTCTTTCCATTCTAATTCTTGTCTTCTTTTGGCATGGTAACTTCGCGCTATTGAGATTCCTTCATAGGGTGCACGGGTAATAATTCTTCTCTAGCTGGGGTAGATGCTCTACTCTCCTATACAAATAGGTGTCTCAAGTCCTTGTGTGTCCTTTCAACTTCGACATCCAAATATCTGGTCCAGAATAGCTTCGATCTATTCTCTTATTCTTCAATCAACTGTGCGATCCTCCTAGTCATGAAATCTTTTAATTCTTTCTTCTTCTGCTCTAATACTTCTTCTTCTTTCCTTCTAGTCTGATCCTTCTCGTTCCAGGGTTTTCCTAGTAACATAGTAAATGGAGTGTTGTTCTCAATAAATTTAACAACCCCAAAATCTTCCTCTATCGAAGTTCCATGAGCACTCATAGATATATGGGTAAGTCTTCCACATAGGGTTATCAGTTTTCCTCTAAACAATCCTATTCCTCCCAATGAAGGAGTCATAGTAGGCTTTCCTATAACTTCCCAAGGTCTTTCTATCATTATATTCACCTGTGTTTCTTCACCCAGAACAGAGTCAATGTTGAAGTCTCCTATTCTTACTTCTATTTTCTTTTTCTCTTTTAAGATCTCTGATAGATTAGTATATCGGTGGTCATTCAGGGTTTCTTTCATCTGTAATAGTACAGTCTCTGATTCCTTCTGAGGTTTTTCTAAGGTCTCAGTTTCTTGACCTTTCTGAGGGTCTATTTGTTAAATATTCATTTTTTCAAGCTTAGTAATCATTCTAGGTCAATCCAAAACTTCATGGTCCATGGATTTACAACAAAGACAACTAGATCTTCTACCAGGGCATTCCTTAGAAAGATGTCCCAGTCTTCTGCAACTGTAACAAAGGATTAATCCTCTCTTTCTCTTAAATGATCCCCAACCTTTCCTGTACTGCGCACTAGGATCATAGTAGTTAACCTGCAAAAAATTCTTTCTAGGATCCTGCATCCATTTGTTAGTCCAAACATTCTTTCTATGCATAGGTATAACACATCTTTCATTATTTCTATCAGTTCTACTCATATCAAACCTCTTTTCTTCTAGTTGTGCCCTAGTTTTCAGGCTAGAATTTTTTTTATCAAACATACATAGATCCATACTCTTGAAACAAAAATTTCCACTAATCTTACTTTGAACACAGCACAAAGCTTCCAGATCTAAAACTTTTCAATATCCTTACCTTTACTGGAGCATAAAGCTTCAAGATCTTACCTTTTTTCTTCAGATCAGATTTATTTTCTTAGCACAAAGCTTCACAGATCGAGTACAATATTGCGCACTAGGGCAACAGATCTATGCACAGAGATTTCACAATTTCAGGTCAGATATTCGCACAAAGCTCCTTTTTTCTCAGTTCCCAACAATCACAGTTTCAGGTCCCAACAACAAAACCATTTGTTGGCATAGGGGCAAACCCAGGGTTCAAGACTACAACAACGCACCAACAAAACCCTAACTACTGACCCTTTTGGCAACACCTGAGAAGCAGATGAAGTCTCCCCCGAGGTAGAGGCAGAGGTGGTTGCAGGACTCCAGTGTCTGCAGCCTTAGTTGGGACACATATATGTGATTGTAACACCTTGACAAAGCACTTAGAAATATAGTTCATCAATGTTTAACCAGTATCTACTTCGCAGGTAAATACCCTAATTACAAAGCATCACAGTATTCAACCAGATCTAGCATCTAACAACACTTAGCATGATGAAACAGATCATATCTAGCAGATTCAAGCACTAATCACATTCACACAGGTGAGATCCAACATTTACTCTCATTATTAAGCATAAAGAAACAACATATCTATCTATCATTCATCTGTATCAAATCACTAAGCAAGTAAATACATAAACATATCAACACATCACACAAAGCAATCACAACACAGGATGTACATGGTTCACCCCCACCCTGGGGCTACGCCCACCAACTCTTTGTCTTCTTTATTAGATTTCCTCAATCTTCTTACATCCACAGAGCCTTCAGATCAACTTCACAGGGGACAAGAGATCTGCGCACTCTTCGCTAGATCCTCCCTTCTTTGAGTTATAGCACAAAGCCTTCCATAGTCTGTTACAATCGCTTACACTTAGCTCTGCAAGTCTCACACAGTATGCACGATGCACTTACAACTATTACTTGCACTTAGAACAACTTACAACTCTTCGATCACATAGATCGAACTATTTCCTACATCACCTAGCTTTCTATTTATACATTATAGAATCGGGCCTAAACATGGGTAAACCCATGGGACGACATCCCCATACCTGTTACATAATCCCAAATCCCAAAAATCCCTAAAAGAGGGCCGAGATCCTGCGATCTCCACTTCGTCTTGTGCTCCACCTTCGACAACATATTGAAGTCCCAAAAATAGGTCAAACATGACCAAGGATCCTCAAAACTTGGTCAAGGGCCAACAACATTGCATTTGATTTGTTGATATATTTTGTCTATGGAAACTGAGTCATAATTTTGTTTTTGATGGCTCTAATAGTTTTTTTCTACATTCCAAACACTATAAATTTTCCAGTGTTCTAAAAGACATGTCCCTTGGGATAAGGGGTGCACCCCCCACACTTCCCATGCACTCAGGATGGGGGGCAATAGAGAAACATTTTCTTGCATCCCCCTTTTTGTGAAACATGGTGAAACACACATCAAAACATTTCACTAGTTTGCAAAACACATTTTTCTAAAAGGGGCCTTCTAGGCACCCCCCTAAAAAAGTGACCCACCCCCCCTCCCCTAATATTTTGGAAATAACCTTTAAAAAAAAACAAAAACATAAATGATTTTAATACCTAATCCTCTATCTCATATTTTGTTTTCAAAGTGATTTTGTCTTTTGCACGAGAAGAGTGAGTTTCCATGCACTAGGTGTGGCTTCCCTTGGGTGATTTAGCAATTCTATTGGACTGATTTATCATTTCTCTTGGAACTTTGAAAGAGGGAGTGAATTGATTATATCGTTAAAGGAGTGCATCTATTTGATTGAAGAGGGAGCCACGTTTTTCTCCCTTACGACATTGATTTCTCCTTCAACATATTTTTGAGTTGATTTTTGAGTTTGCTCCTTTAGATTTTATCATTTCCCTCAAGTTGATTTCAGATTTCTCCTTTAATATATTTTTGAGTTTCTCCTTCAACATATTTCTTCATATAACAGTGTGGAGGTAGGGTCCAGACCTTATGTCTCAAATCTAAAATTGAAATGCTTGCTATTTTTTTTTTTAAATTCAGAGTAGTTTTTTTTTTGTCTCCCTTTTTCATTTCTGTCCTCCAAAATCGGAATTTGGGCATGCAGTCAACCATGAAAAATTAAAAAACAAGTTGAAGTGGTAAAATTTAATGAGAAACCCTTGATCTATGTTGCCTAAAATTAAAAATATGCACATAAAATTTTAAAACCAACAACGTTTGGAAGCGAGAATGGAGTTTCCACCTCATCAATGTTGAATGAAACCCAAGCCAATGCCAATATTTTCCCACCAAGGGCATTGGATGAATATGCAAATGGGATATTTTGTACAAAAAAATCACTTTTTTTCTATATGAAACCAAATTATTTGGTCCCTCAACCAACACAAAACCAGGAAATCAAAGTGGTGGGTCTTGTCATTGGATATGCAATGTTTTTGGCCATCCTTGGGTTGGGAGTTATTATAACCCTATGTTTCATAGGATCAACTGGTGACTGGAAATTTTTTACTCTTGTTGTAATTTTTTGTTGTAAATAATATTTCATTCTGCAAATGATATACAAAAGAAAAGAAAAGAAAAAGAAAAAGAAAATAAAAAGAAAAGAAAAAGAAAAGAAAAAAGAAAGAAAAGAAAGAAAGAATAAAAGAGGTTATGAAAAGAAAAATGATGAACCCCATGCAATAAGAATGGCTTGATCCATACAGTCTAACCATGGTCAAGACTTTTTAAAGTTATGCTGATAGGATTAGTGAATAAGGCTTGGCTAAACTGTTTAATATTAGCCATGTTAGATAGGTTAGTTAGTGAATAAATTTGATCAAATAGTTTAAACTTGGTCAAATAGCCCCAGGATAGAGTAATTTTTAACTCAACCGTCTAATCTAGGTTAAATATATTAGTTGAATAGATTAGGCCATATGTTAGTTGACTTTTCTTTCCATAAAACAAGCATAAAGTTGGATGAGATTCTTTGTTTTGATGTTATAAGGTTGTGTTCTAACCCCTTGGTGGTAAAATGAAAAGAAACAGTGCAAAAAACACACAAAATGGCGCTATCCTAAATTTTTGCAATGTAATGTGATTCACGCTCTGTGATTAAAGGGTGTGCCTAGATCAATGACTGAGCAAACGACGCTCAGATCTACGACTGACGGGTAATATCAGACCTCCTCGACCGTTCTACCTTTAACGGAGGGGGGGGTCTGAGTTGGTGGTATTCTCCGGCGGGCCCCATCCTAACGTGGCGTGTTTTTGTTAACTCAGACCTCCCTTGATCCAAACCAGTTACCGCCTACCCCCCCGGAGTAAGCCGCCATACTAGTTTCCCATACCATCGCCACCTCATGATGTCACACTCCACTACTGAGAATTATAAGTCATGCGTCATTATTCTATCAGCGTATCTTTCCCCCCAATCACCTGTCACACGTCACATCCCATTCACTTGTCCTCCACTCCCTATCCTCCATGTCATCCTCACGAACCCGTCACCTATCTGTTACCCTCCACCTCATCCCCGAGATATCCGTTGGCCAATCAATGCAGCCAAACATATCCGTTAAAACTATTGAATTGTCCCCCGTGCCCAACGGATACCTGTTCGTCCAGATAATCTCGTTTTTCACCATTTTTTCACCATTCACGATCCATACATCCCTGAAATCATTGTCCTCTTGACCTTTTCGCCTTCAACTGCCATTAATCTCAGGATATTATAGTCAGTGTCGTTCTATTTCAGACTTTTGCAAGTACCATTTGAAGTGATGGCGCCAAAGTCCAAACACTCAAAGATCGATGAAAATCCATTCCTCCCATCTCCCGTCGACCTTAACTGGATCCCTCTAGTCGACAAAGATTGCCTGATCTCAGAACCCAAATGAGAATTCAATTTTGCTGATTTACACTCATGGTTCATAGACACCTTCCTAGACCAGAGTGACGATATTGGACTCTTAGAGTCCAATCTCCCACTGTATCATTTTCCCCAAATTCATAATTTCCCCAAGTTCGCCCTCAACTGCCAGATGCATAATCTTCCCAGTCAGAGAGATATTGTTTCATCATCTGGAGAGACCCTTTTCACCATCACACCCGAGGCCATTGATCAGATGATGCAAATGCCCATAGTCGAATCCGTTTCCCCTTTTACCATTGAGATTCTAACTGAAATGTACCAAAATTGTATTTTCCCCAGAGAGCGCATATTTTTTATCTTTTCCTCCCCGCGAGTGCCCAATTTCCCAAGAAAAATCCCCCCTACCATTCCTCCATTTTCTCAGCAAAAGGTAACCAAGTCATTTCATCCCTATGTTGTTTTCTCGGGTACTATTCAGAGGAATGGGTGGATGAAACCATCCTGGGTTTCATGTCCATTTTCTCCACCGAAGAGAAAGCCACCACCCAGTTCAACTTCAGCCAATTTTTGGCCGATAACATTCACAAGCAACTTTTCAAATTTTCCACCGAAGGAATGTTTCGGTATTCATCAATAATGGCCTACATGTTCCTATTTTTCCAGTCAAATTTTTTTTCTTTTCTCCTACAGAAGCTCGACACAGAGGGAAATCCACAACCAGTTATAGCCTGGACATCATTGGTAAGGAGGAACTCGTCTGAGTTTAGTTTTAAGCATTTCGTCGACCAATTTTACCATCCAGTGGTAAGCATGTTAAGCGGGCGGGAAGAGCTCACCATAAACAAAGAGATTCAGAGGATCCTCCACCTATTAGACCTTGCTAAAATAGGGGATTGGTATTTATACCAGAACCACATAGAGATCATAGTCTATGGGTGTGAGATGCACCCCTACAAGCTGCCAAAGTTCCTGTCTGTCATGATATTTTCCCTGGAATACATCAGACAAATGATCAACTCTGATGACATTCATTTTTTGGCCTTTAAAAAGAAACAACAACTCAAGATTAAAGGTCAAATAGGTTCTTTCATATGCAATAGTAGAGCGGAAAGAGAAGAAGCAAACAAATTTTTACTGGAGATGAGGTTTAAGCAAAGTTTCCCATGTCATTACAATCCTTGTGGTATCATCGCAGAAACCAGACTAAGGAATAAAATCTCTCCATACGCTCATGTTCCCAAACCCAATATTGAGAAGTTCATGAGCCAGACAGAGTGGGAGGAGAACACTCTGATAGATACCGAACAACAACCCCCTTCTGCCAGTATTGCACAAATTGATACCCCTCAGGAACCAACAGAGAAAAGACTCAGGAAAGATGTATCTCCCTTGGTCACTGAAGTCTCAACAGATTATTTCCAGGTTTATAGAAAAAGGCCCAAGACCAGTCATACACTTGACAGGTATGATGGAGAAGAGACTCAGTCTACTACAGTCATGGAAGGGGAACATTCTCCATTTTCTTCAGGAAGCCAGCTGACGATGTCCACCTCTTCGTCGAAGAAGCAGGGTGATACAACATTAACGATCAGGGACGCACAAGAGCCTACAGGGCTGAACCTTTTAGAGAAATATAACCTGATTAAGAAGAAAAATGAGATGCTGACGAATAATACCTATGCTCAATTTTGGAAACAAACAAGCACAACTCAACATAGACTACTATCCACATTTGATACAAAAAAGGGGAGAATTCACATGGCCTACTTGCAGGCACAGGTACCTAAGCCCAAAACAATTTATGATTATAAAAGGAAAACATTCGAGTTCGATGTTGCATACATACATCCGGCTGATTAGATGGATTTACAAAGACAGAATGGAGAAATGATTTTCTCCATCTTGGCGAACACCTCCATGACCGCAGCAAAGCTACAGGTTTCGTTGAACAATGTCCAGACTCAGCTGAAGCTGGAGAAGGTGTCATCTTTGGCAAAGGATAACAAAATTAAGTCCCTGGAAGAACTAGTGCTCAAAATTGGGTATGATCCGACCAATATCAAAGCAACAAAAGAGATGATCAAAAAGAAGAATGCTGACATAGCCTCTCTGAGGAAACAATTGAAAATCTTTGCTACTGAAGATCCACAGGCTAAAGAGATGGTCAAGACTGAAGGCCAGAAAGAGGAGATGTTGAAGTTGATCATGGAGAAAAATGCTCAAATTAAAGAAATGGAACCCGAGCTGGACAATCTAGTTAAGGATAAGGAGCAGAATGTGCCAATGGCAGTAATACCATTGAATACAGTCCCGATCACAAGATTCAGTACATCAATGACAACATCAACTACCACAGGGGAAATTCCAGTAGCAACATCAGTGACAGCTGCAAATGCAGTAGACCAATTGGCAAAAGCGATGGAAGATATGACTCTTCAAGGGGCATAAATTAGAGAACTGCAAGACAAGATTCAAAATCTCCAAAAGCTGAATTCTACATTCCAAGCCAGCTACAACACTGAGAGGTATAAGTCGTACAAACTCAAACAGGGACTGCAACAATTGCAGAAAGAAAAATTCATGGCTAAGACTCTATCAGAGGCTAAAGAAAATATTTGGATGGACATCTGTCAATTAATGACAGAGATTTGGCCCCTAATACAAATCATGTTTGAACAACATGATCTAGTGCAGAGAGCCAAACAGGCCATCGACAGGATAAAGGGAGAACTGGGAGAAATGCCTACATAGACCAACGAGATAATCAAATTCTTAAATAATAAATCAAAAGAAGAGTTGGAAGCCCTACAAATTGAGGACAAAACTTAAACAATTCTTGAATTTAAGAGAGTCTTTACCAAGAGGGGACTAATGCTGCAACTCGAGGAGAGATTTTAGGTAATGGATGTCGCGGTACAAAGGTTTTTCAGCAAGACTGACTCTTTTTAGAAGAAAGGTCTCCCAAGTTTAATTGTGATCAATAATAAGTTGATTACTGTCAGGCTTCTATATTAAAGATTTTAATGACCTGAAACACTGAATTGTCAAACCAGGGCAAGTAAACTTAGAGCTGCTACACTGTATGTGCGGGTAAGCTAATTCCTATCTAAAGACTATTCTTAGAAGAAAACACAAACTCACTCTTAAAAACTGAATCCTAATGATTATCTTGAAACTTATCATTTGCTGTTTAATTCATCAAAAGAGAACAGTTCTGTGCTGAAGTGTAGGTACTTCTATTTCTATTCTAATGTGATTCCACAAGACTATCTGCCACTATCTTTAACCATCTATCATCACTATTTCTATCTAATCCATAACAGAAAGATTATTTCCTAAAACTCTTTTAATCTAAACATCGAAAATAAATCTAAATCTATCCACAGGAAAACAAAGAAATATCCTACTTACCCTACTGGTACCGGAAGCTTCCTCTAATTCAGTTGTAACCTAACTATCTAACAAAGCAAAGTAAATTCAAACTCTAAGTTACATTCAGATTGAAAACTGGAAACAAAGCAAACCTAGTTCATGCTCTAAACTCTACAGGAATCAACCATGCTTTCAACACTCATCAACGTAGAAAATATTAATATGCTGGAAACGATATAGTTGAAGAATAATTTAAGCAAGAGTCTGAACAAGTTAATTCCCAAACTCTAAGCTAACATGCATGCAAGTACTGAAATACTGAAATAAACTAAGTCTAAGACAGAGAAAAGCAGCGACTTGAACCTGTTTGGCGGGCCCAACCAAAAGGTACAATCACCGAAAGGAACAACCATAACTACTCAATCATTCTACACAAACACTATTCATGCTTCACGCTCCATTTACTCAGAAGAAATAACTCAAATCGTATGACAGTAAAGTAACATAACGCAAAGGCAGATTGTATTCAAAAATGTGTATCATAACATAACATAACCCAACGTTTCTTAGGAGTGATCTTCTGTTTATATAGATCCTCCTCAAAAATAGTTTAAAGCAACAATACATTAATTCAAACGGATCCCATATGCGGAAATAACTCAAAATCAGTTAAAAAACGGTCTTCACATCTTTGTGCCACGCAGTGTCACAAAGTGTGAGTCATGAAGTATTACAACTCTGTTCTATAATTTCGCCTTGAATCAGCATATGAGTGATGACTCCATCTGTCATGTAAATCACACTGTCTCCCACTCTGGCCATAACGCGCGGATCTTTAGCAGCTTCGTTGGTATCTCCACGGGGTACGAGCTGGTACCTGGTACCGACAAATCCTGTTCAAATAGAAATAGTACCTAACTCAAGCCACATTAGTTCCAATATTAATTTAAAGCATCAAAATACATAAAAATAACTTGAAACGTA
This sequence comes from Picea engelmannii, assembly GCA_009831015.1. NCBI lineage: Eukaryota > Viridiplantae > Streptophyta > Pinopsida > Pinales > Pinaceae > Picea > Picea engelmannii. The sequence continues at coordinate 96,253 of ML817006.1, forward strand.
AAAATACCTTGAGTAGCCCCATTGAGTGGTAAAGAGATGTCAAGTGTGTCATAACAAGGCCAAAAGGGAGTGGCACTGGGTATGGAAATGGAGGTCTTTGTGATATAATATATGCAAAAACATGGTCAAAACTGGAGACCAACATGCCCCCAAACTGAAGTCTTTGCCTGTCCTCAGGCAACAAAAAGTCAAAGATTGGTAGCAATCAGAGCGTTGCAGCAGCTACAACCAACATCTGTAACTTCTCATGTTTCTTCAGGTTTCTAATTTCTTTCTTGAGGACTCGGTTGATTATGATATGCTTCCTAGCAGTCTTCTGTAGTATCCTGTTCCTCTGCAAAAGACCCTTATTCCTTCGTTTTAATCTTTCAATTTTAGACAAGAAATGATTTATCCTGACTTTCATGAGTTCATTCTTAGTTTTGATATGTCGGTCCAATACAGTGTATTCCTGTAGCTTTTCTTTCAACCTGTTATTCCTGCTTTCTAGTCTGGCTACCATTGGTTTCAAGGATCGACTGGGGGAAATTTCACAGTAAGTTTCAAATGTTTTATCATGTCCTGGTTGTGGTTTAGGACTGGATGCATGAGTGAACTCGTCTGGACTTCGAGCAGGGGTGTTAACTGGATCGGAATTATGATATGGACTGAGTTCAGGAGTAAACTCATCTGGGCTTCGTTCATAGGTGTCAACTGGATCTGGATGATCTGGACTGAGTTCAGGGGTGTCAACTGGATCTAGATTGTCAGCTGGACTAGGTTCAGGAGTGAACTCTCTTTGTATCCGAGCAGGGGTACCTGTTGGTACTCAAATTGTCTCATTCTACTCAATTCCTTTGGGTGCAGTAGCTTGCCGATCCACTTTACGGGTTTTTCAAATTAATTGGGACAGAGTCCAAGTCATTTCAGAGGGCTCTGGAGCCTCCTCATGATCATCCACACTTTCTAACCTCTCCTGTGGTGGGTAACTGGGCACAGAGTTATCCATGCCTGATAATGTGCTTTTACATTTCTGTTTTGGATTCCTCCTGGGTTTGTCAGTCAACTCTGCCAGTTCTTCTACGTCAATAATGTTCACAGCAGCTAGGGAGGAACTCGTGATTTCAATGTTTGCCTCTGTAGGAGTAGTGTTCTTCACAGTTTCATTATTGGTTTCCACTCCATCAGACCCATGAGCATCAAATGAATGTTCTGAATCAGGGTCCCCAGTACTGGCTTCAATTGTGCTATCGGGTATGTTCTTAGGGTTAGCACAGACTTTGGTCAGGGTTTTAACCCTCTTTTTCCTAGCGTTCAACTTCCTCTATGGGGTAGCAGGCTTAACACTCCTATCTTTAGACTTGGCAGAGGCTAGGGTTTTTATAGTGAACATATCCCATGTTTCTTGCTTCTTGGACAGTGCAGACTTAATCAATATCTTAACAAGACCAAAATGAAATAGACTTCCTCGAAAATCTTTGGCCTTTCGGACCTGTTCGGCCATCTTTTTTAAACTTTTCAACAGAAAGAAGGGTATGTTCAGTAGATGATTACCTGTGAAGTGTAACAAGAGTCGGGCATGGCAGGGAAATACAATGGTATATCGTCCTTCACACGTGAGGTAACGTTGGAGGATGGCTAACAATTGAGCCCACTGTGGTTCCAACCATGACCGCGAAGTTCCCTCGGACCACTATGTTTCCCGATACTGTGGTTTCAAAAGCTGCGTACAGAGCTTTTTGTCAACAGGCTGTCCCTTTGTCCATTTCTGACTAGTGGTGGGCAGTTGAATTACTTTTGAAATAAATTTCTCTGTGACTTCGAACTCAAGCTCGCCCACTTTAGCGAACCCACCCTGAAAATGCAGAGCAAATTGAAGCGTAATTCCATCATTATATCCATCGAATTTCCTTAGAAACGGCTCCCATCCTGCCTTCTTAAAAATATCTCTAGTTGCCTCATACTCCGGAAGGGCTTCTAAGTCTGCATATGTCTCCGGTTCATGGCGATTTGCCACCATGGTTCCACTTGATATCACAGGGAAGGTCTATAGATGAGCAACAAAATTTGGATGAGGGCGACGAAGGAAGAGTATGTGATGAAGGAATTAGTCAGGAGGAATAGCATAAGAGAACATTTGAATTGTCGTGGGAATCGATAGTGTGTCGGAAAATGATGATAATCGTACATGAGTGCATAGTGTTATCATACACGAGTCATGTCGAATTCAGCTCCAGTAATGTTGTGTGTTTTCATGATATGAAATGTCGAGGTGGGTTGGTTCATTAGGTACAGGTCATGGGTATGATTAAACATTATGGAGTAAACAAGGTATCCTTAGTTCAAACTATTAATATGTAAATTAATACAGTAAATCAACATGAACTAAGCATACCTGAGTTAAATTACCTATCCCCTTTGTTCTGCAATTCTTGCTATAGGTTTTTTCTTTTGAAGGCAAGTCTGGATCTGAAGGGCGCGAAAATTGTAATTGCTCTTGTATTTCTGATGACCACTGGAGCTGATGAACTCTGTGCTGGTACTGACCGGTACTGATGAAACTATCAGGAATCTGCAGAGAAATTTGAACCAATACTATCCTGCTGAGAAAACTTCATGTTTATAACAACAAATTATCTGATGATGATCCCTGAACCTGGATTTTGTCCTGTCCTGAAAAAGATTAACTGAAATCATGTCTTCAACAACTTCAAAGCTTCTAACTCATGGTACAATTTTGATCTGTGTGAATGAATGTTCTGGAGTCGAACACAAACATAAATCATCGGATTACTGGCCATTAATGAATGTCGTTAACCGATGCGAGATGACCCACCAGTGATGTCAATGGGCCTCAAGGTACCTACAACACATCCTAATAGGTACGAATAGAGGTGTTGGTGTCGAGTCACCTGTAGGATCTATCAACCAAGAGACATTGGTGTATTCCCAGGGTTGTTAGCAGGGACATCTGCCATTGAGGCATGCAGAGTCCAGGGTGCTAAATAATCTCTAATCTCTGCTCCAGATAAGGTACTGATGTCGATGGAGTGAGATTTGTTGGAAGGTGGACCTTAACGTATTCCACATCATCCAACGCGAGTGCAGATAGAAATCTTGCAGACATAATTTTTTGGAACTGTAATCACTTACTTGTGGATTTTATGAGCCCAAGTTAGTACATGCTCATTGCTTCCTCATGTTTGGAGAGTCTGAGGAAATGATAAAATAAGACTCTAAGGGGGTTTCTTTCCCATAATAATTCACCAGGTATGGTAAAGAATAATCCTTCCTGATAAATGCCCCTTTCATACTTTAATGAGCAATCAAAGGGAGCAAACAAGCTCAAATTTATTTGTTTCAAAACAAGTCAGTTAAATTGATAAGAAAATTTCATTAAATAAAATGGTCTTACCTTCTTACCTGTTGCGAGAGAGTGATAAAGTTCAGTTCTGTACTTGCTCTGAAAAACCTGTAAAACTGAAAATAAAAGATCAACATATCCAAAGAAAAGAAAATAAATGTTTTTTGTTTTTTTATATTATTTGATTTTTTTTTTTTTTTTTTTCTGCTAAAAATTTATTATTTATAGAATTTCAAAACAGTATGAATGATCAAAGATCAGCAGGAGGAGAAGACTCCTCTCCCACTATCTTTAGTTCTATTTGCTTGGCCACTTCCTGTAAGAAATCATCTTTGGACAAAGGTTTATTGTACACTTTCAATCGATGTCCATTCACTACAAAGGAATTCTGAGAGTCATCTATGGTTTTAATCCTGACAGAACCATTATCAAAAACAATTTCTTCTTCATAAGGTCCCAACCATCTTGTTGTAAGTTTCCCTTTGAAAGTTTTGTATTTGGAATCGAAAAGTAGTGCCCAATCCCCTGGTTGAAAATGCTTTTTCTTGATGTATTTGTCATGCCATTTGCTGCGTTGACTTTGCACAAGGATGGTCCTTTGAAGAGCATCCTGCCTCATTTCTCCCAATTCATTAAGTTGCATGATTCTCTGTTTCTGTGCTTCACTCAAATCCAACCCCAATTCTGCTGCTAGGCGGAATGTATGGATCTGAAATTCTATGGGTAAGAGAATTTGATTACCAAATACCAATTCGTAAGGAGTATGACCAGTGGTATTTCTCCATGTAGTCCTGTATGCCCATAAAGCCTCTGGAAGTCTATCTTCCCAATATTTATGATGTAAGTGTATGGTCTTGGTCAAAATTGCTTCTAGAACTTTATTTGTAGATTCCACTTGCCCATTGGCTTGTGGATGGTATGGAGAGGACTTACAGTTTTTGATCCCATATTTGCCAGTGAGTTCTTTCATCAATTTGGAAGTAAATTGAGCACCTTGGTCGGTGAAAATATCTCGTGGAACACCGAAATGGGTGAATATCTCTTCATACATAAACTCAATCACTGATTTCTCAGTTGCTTGATATAGGGCTTTCGCCTCTACCCACTTGGTCACAAAATATGTGCACACCAAGATGTACTTCTTCTTCCTTGACATTGGAGCAATTGGCCCTACAAAATCTAGTGCCCATTTATTGAATGGTTCAATCACGACCTGTGGTCATAAGGGCATCTCATCTGCTGCAGTGGGCCTTCCCATCCTTTGACAACTGTCACAGCTTCTCACATATTTCGTTGCATCTTTGAACAGTGTCGGCCAATAGTATCCTGATTGCAAAACTTTGTATGTCGTTCTCTTGTTAGAGAAATGTCCTCCACATGGCCCATCATGACAGGCCTGAAAGATATCGGAAATTTCATCTTCCCGGACACATCTCCTAATAATCATATCAGGACTTGTATAAAAGAGATCACTTCCCACCCAAGAATAGTAAGCACTTTGTTGGATAAT
>ML817006.1:106405-140188 GCA_009831015.1 Picea engelmannii
TAACGCAAAGGCAGATTGTATTCAGAAATGTGTATCATAACATAACATAACCCAACGTTTCTTAGGAGTGATCTTCTGTTTATATAGATCCTCCTCAAAAATAGTTTAAAGCAACAATACATTAATTCAAACGGATCCCAGATGCGGAAATAACTCAAAATCAGTTAAAAAATGGTCTTCACATCTTCGTGCCACGCAGTGTCACGAAGTGTGAGTCATGAAGTATTACAAATCTGTTCTATAATTTTGCCTTGAATCAGCATATGAGTGATGACTCCATCTGTCATGTAAATCACACTATCTCCCACTCTGGCCATAACGCGTGGATCTTTAGCAGCTTCGTTGGTATCTCCATGGGGTATGAGCTGGTACCTGGTACCGGCAAATTCTGTTCAAATAGAAATAGTACCTAACTCAAGCCACATTAGTTCCAATATTAATTTAAAGCATCAAAATACATAAAAATAACTTGAAACGTAAAAATACCTTGAGTAGCCCCATTGAGTGGTAAAGAGATGTCAAGTGTGTCATAACAAGGCCAAAAGGGAGTGGTACTGGGTATGGAAATGGAGGTCTTTGTGATATAATATAGGCAAAAACATGGTCAAAACTGGAGACCAACAATTACTCTCTCAGATTATAAACAAAATATTCTCACAGTGGCGAAGGATGGGTCCAAGTTCACAGACATAAAAGGCAACATCATAGGCAAAGCATTCTTGGAAACTATGAGGTTAGACCTGAGTATTCAACAAGAGATAAAGTATCTTTTCATCACCAAACCCACATTCACTAAGTACACAGAGATGGATGAGGTGTACCAAAGGTTGCTCAAAGTCAACATCCCTAGTCAGCAGAGATGGGATGACCTCTGTGACTTGATCGACTAGAAGATGACATGGATGTACAAATCAATATGCGGAGTAGTCAAAGTCAAGTTGATGACTCACCAACGACATTTCTGAAATAAGCTCAAAGAATCCGACAAATCATTAGCAGTTCCTACAATTTTGTATTTTGTTATCTAGTTTGTTAGATTCAGATTCTACAACGTCATGATCATTAATGATAGGATCAATTGTAATTTTTCTTATAAATGCTTCAAACTTCGAAGTAATCTGGGTTGATCTTTATGTCCAATCAAGCTGTAAACTGTAATATTTTTGAAGAGATCTACCAGTAATAAAAGGAACGATTCACAAGATTCCTGCGTGTTTTATGTTGGTGATGTTTACTCCTCTCCGTTGAATGGTTTATCTTACTTTGTTATCATCTTGTTTTCTATATCTGATCATTTAAAAGAAGTTAAAGTTGCAGAATATATCTTCGTATACTTTGTTTCTAGATTTTAAAGATCTAAGTGTTTATATTCTGATGTTGTGATAAATAAATTCTTCAATGCTTCTTTGTTGTAGTTGATCACCTCATCTATTTCTGCTATCCATCACTTTAAATTCTCAAGGATCCAACATTGGCATTATCCTACCCTGTGAAGAGACCTAATAAAATGTGTTCTCAGATCTCAAACCATAACACAGACCCCATAACCCAATGGATGCGTAAGCAATATTTCAGCCATTTTATAAAACAAAACAACACAGTCCCATTTATTTAACTAGCCTAATATCTGAAACCCGAAACATATCTAAATCTTACAGAGAGATCCCTCTCTTAAACTGGCAGGGCTAGATCCCAGTTTCAAAGTGGTTGGACAAAGTTACCTCTGATAAATTTCTTCTGCCTCTCGATAACCTCTGGGAATTTACAGAGTGATAACATAGTGGCGACCATACTGGGGAATTGAACAAACTTTAATCCTACGATTTCCTTTCCCTAGATAAAGTAAACTTTGTTTCTGAACGAATCATAAAATCTAACTTTTAAAGAGATAATGTTCAGAGGTTGTTAAATTTTGTATATATTAGTCTAGATTTCTTAAAAAAATAAAAATTATGGCTCATAAAAAAGTTTACACTAGGTCTCACCCCGATCCAGAACCTGTGACAGCAGTAGACGATCCAAAAAAGTTACTCAGAAAGAAAAACAATGTAGAAGGTTCCGGGATTTACAGTCCTCTTCATAGGTCCAATTCTTTCCCAGAGAAGTTGGTTGCCATCTAGGATCTTGAGTTTGAAATATCCTTCGAACAAAGACTTTTTAGAACCAAATCTGAATGCTTTGTAAGTGAGACAATCCTAGATCAAACCATCCTGCAACCCAGAACCCCTGAAATACTTTCTCCCAAAACAAAATTTGATCAATGCTTCCTTCGAGAATTCAACAAGTTGGAAGATCTAGTAGAAAATATTGATCAAGCTCTGTACCAAGCTCACTTTCAACAATCTGTAGAACTTTTTGCCCTGAATATTGTTGCAATGTCCATCAAACATCAAATAATTCACTCTACATCCCCTAGCCCTACCTCTTCTACTTCTTCTGTCACTTCCCCTCCAATCACGCAAGTTGTTGTTCAACCTCCTCCACCAATCATGGAAGCAAGATATTCTCCCTTGGTGTTGGCCGCTCCTTTACATGCCATGCCTCAAGAATATCAAACCAGAATTCCTCAGTTTGATGGTACTGGTCCTCTGAATGCACAACAACATGTTGATAAGATGAATGATTATTTTGATTTGTAGGAAGTTGATGAAGTAGATGTCCGGATGAGACTTTTTTCACAGAGTTTGACCGGAGAAGTCAAAAAATGGTTCAAAGCGCTACACCCTACTACCATAGTTGACATTGCTTCTTTCCAATGGAGTTTCCTTGAAAGATGGGAGGTAAAGAAAAATCCTCTCCAGATTTTATCAGAATATGAGAATATCAAAAGGAATCAAGGGGAAACAGTGCAGGATTACTGCATTCGTTTCAACAATATTTATAACTCAATTCTAGCTGATATTAAACCCCCACAAGGTTTGGATTTAATCAAGTTCCCTGATGGATTTGATGCTGATATATCATATCAACTAAGGGAAAGGAATTCTGTCACTCTAGAAGACATGCATAAAAGTGCAGTAAGCGTAGAAGCAAATCTATTAGCCAGAAGAGCCAGGCAAAGAAAAGAGAGAAGGGTTACAATCAAAGAAGAGCCTTCCATGTCTTCTTTAGATGCTAAACTAGATTCCATAATCAGAAGTATGGAGAGAATGATGGAAAGACTAACCATTGCTGGCAGGAATCCACCCAGGGAAAATCAACCTGCCCCTCAGATCAGAAATCAAAACTTCAGAAGGAACCCTCCCTAGATCAGACAGAGGGATCTGATATATCAAAGAGAGAAAAGGGGACCTGATCAACAGATTAGACCACCTCTTGAGAATAATTACGCTGATGATGGGGAGGAGGTAATCGAAGCGTTGGATGATACTCACATAAACCTCGTGGGTGTTCACGATGATGACTCCATTTTTGTTACTCAGGAAGAACAAGAGTTTTTTCTCCTCTCACAAACAAAGGTGAATGTGGAGGAAGAGGAAACATAACAACATGCCTTTGAGAATTATATAATGGAGGTGCACAGACAGTATAACTTAAGAAGTAAGAAGACTAATGAAAATCCTACAAAGAAGGCTACTGAAATGAAGAAAACAATTGAGGCCAAGAAAACCTCAGATACTTCTCTCAAGAAAGTCCCTGAGAATAATAATGCCGAATCTTCTGCGAAAATAAATCATTAAATCTCGCAAAGATCAAATCAAACCGAAGTTGCATCTACTAGTCATCCAAATACTTTGGCCCAAAGAACTATGACAAACAAACTAGAAGTGTAGAGCCTAAGCAAAGCGTCCACTACCTTCAGCCTTGAAGGGGAACTAGCCAAATTGAAGATTCCTATTCCCCTGTCCGAACTAATGAGAAAGAATTCTTACAGGTCGCAGGTGATCAAAGCATTAAGCATTGAACCAAATATAGGTACAAAAGCATTGAATATTGGATCAAGAATGCACTCAGACACCGTAAATATTACTGATGATCAACCCGAGATGTTGTTCAGTCCTGAAGTAGATGGACAAACTGATAATGGTGTTTCCCCCCCTTTCTATACCAGTCTGAATATCCATGACAAAATCTTACACAATGCTATGCTTGATTTCGGTACCTCTCACAACCTGATGCCCAAAGCTGTGATGGAGAATTTGGGGCTTGATGTCACTAGACCCTACAAGGATTTGCCTTCTTTTGACTCTAGCAAGGTCAAATGTATAGGGATAATTAAAGATTTATGTATCACCCTAGCTCAAATCCCAACAAAAATTATGGTGATGGATATCATGATCGCAGACATTCCTCTAAAATATGGTATGTTGTTATCTAGATCTTGGGGAGCTAAGTTGAAAGGCACTTTGTAGTTAGATATGTTTTATGCTACCTGTTATCACCCTATAAGTTATAGGATCAACTGGTGTCTGGAATATTATCTCTCTCTAGTGTTTTTGTTGACAAATGATTTTTCATTCTGCAAATAATTTGAAAAGAAAAGAAAAAGAAAAAGAAAAAGAAAAGAAAGAAAAGAAAAAAGAAAAAGAAAGAAAAGAAAAGAGGGCATAAAAGAATTTCAATAAAGCCCCATGCAATAATAGTAACTTGGTCCATACCTTTCAAGCATGGCCAAGTTCTTTTTTTTTAAATTGATGTTGATAAGGTCAGTGAATAAGCTTAGCTAAACCGTTCAATCTTAGCCAAAGTATCTAGGTTAGATTAGTGAATAAATCTGGCCAGACTGTCTAATCTTGGTCAGATAGCCCCAGGGTAGAGTAAGTTCTTATCCCAATAGTATAATTTGGGTTAATTGTCATAGGAAGCTAGGTTAGAATATAGGCTAGCTACTTTACTTCAATAAAACCAGTTGGATGATCAACGTTGCACCATGTTTCAGATTCTTAAAATGTTGTTTGTTTAGCCCCGTGGTGGTGTATACATGAAAATCCTTGGGAAAAAACCCGTGAAATGCACTTATCCTAAGTTCTCCGGTGCATGTATTCTCCGCGCCCTCACTTATGCTCCGCTCATATATCAATGGTCTAGATAATTACACCCAGATCTACGGTGGTTAGATTTTTCCGGACCCCCCCGACCGTTCTGCCTTTAATGGAGGGGGGGGGTCTGGAATCGCTGATAATACACGCGCACATCTGGACGGCCCAAGTTTAAGTGCATGGATCTATGGGCTATTTTGGATTCCGGACCCCCCCGTCTGTTCTGCCTTTAATGGAGGGGGGGGGTCCGAAATGTGTGATAAAGGACACGCATAGATCTGCGGTCAAAAGGCCAGCGCACAGATCAATGGCTCAAGGTGTTTTTCAGACCCCCCTGATCGATCTTCTTTTAACTGAGGGGGGGGGTCTGGAATGGAATCTTTCCTCTGGCGGGCCCCTATCTATACATGGCATGAATCTACCGGTCCCGAGTCCCACCGCCTCCTACTGTCTGACATACCTTCGTCACCTCTTGACGTCATCATCCACCTTTCCAAAAGAGTCACATCCCATAATGTATGTCATTTCTTCCCCCCCATTCACTCGTGGCAAGCCCCCTCACCATGATTTCTACCCCAATCGATAACCGCCAGTTCACCCATCCGTATTCATCAGTCACTGTCACCTGCCACCTCACACTTTAAGTGATCCGTTGGCCATTTATTACTGGATAACCTATCCGTTAACTAGCTGACCTGTCCCCCGCGCCCAACAGACACCCGTTTACTCAAAACTACCCTCACTCTTCTTTCTTTCACCATTTACCCACTCATCGCACCAGAGAATTTTACACCGTTTTTTTTTTCCGTTTCAGTTAGTTTCCCCCATCTACCGTCATCCCCGCTAACATTGTTTTTTTTGCAGGTACTATTACAGTAATGGCGCCAAAGTCAAAACAAGCAGAAGGAGAGGAGAATCTATTTCTCCTGCCTCCTGTTGACCTCAACAGGATTCCACTGGCCAACAAAGATCACTTAATCACAGATACAAAGTGTGATTTCGATTTCGCAGACCTTTAGTCGTGGCTCAAAGAAGTTTTCCTGGACCAGAGTGACGAAATTGGACTCTGGGAGTCCAACCTACCCCTGTATCTTTTTCCTCAGATTCACCCTTTTCCATAGTTTTCCCTCAAGTGCCAAGCTCACTACATTCCCGAGCAAAGAGCCATCATTTCCTCGTCTGGAGAAGTTCTTTTCCTCATCACGCCTGAAACCATCGACCAAATGATGCAAATATCCCGAGCTGACTCCGTGTCACCTTTTAACCTTGAAATTCTCACAGAATTATACCAGAAGATGACTTTCCCTCAAAGAGCTCAAATATTTGAGCTTTTCCTCCCACCATCCGCTCAACTCCCCGCTACAAATCCCCCTTATCCTTCTTCCATGTTTTCGACTAAAGGAAACCAGATTATCTCGTCCCTATGCACCTTGTTGTGTTATTATTCGGATCAATGGGTAGATGAAGCCATTCTGGTATTTTTGTCCATTTTCTCCACCGATGAGAAGCCCACTACCCAGTTCGACTTCAACATGTTCCTGGCGAACAATATTCACTAACAGTTTGTCAATTTCGTCACGGAAGGCATGTTCCGGTACTCTTCAATACTAGTGTACTTGTCCATTTTCTTCCAAGTGGACAAATTTGCTTTTTCTATGCAGACCCCACGCAGTAACCGCATGGACCTCCTTGCTTAAGAATAACTCCACAGAGTTCAGTTTCAAGCAATTCATCAAGCAATTCTATCACCCAATGGTAAGTATGCTTAGCGGCAGGCCCGAACCTAGGATTAATTATGAAGTTCAGAGGATCCTGCATCTTTCGGATCACACCAAGACTGGTGATTGGTATTTATACCAAAATCACACTAAGATCAGAGTATATGGGTGTGAGTTGGCCCCGTATAAGCTTCCTAAATACATGTCTGTTAGAATTTTTTCTCTGGAGTACATAAGGCAAATGATAAACTTTGATGATATTCACTTTGTGTCTCTAAAGAAAAAACAACAGCTCAAAATCAAAGGGCAGATTGGCTCTTTCATCTGCAACAATTGAGGCGTCGGAGAGGAAGCAAACAAGCTGCTGAAGGAAATGAAGTTCGTCATGAGTTTCACATGGCACTACGAACCGTGTGGGATTATCTCTGAGATGAGGGTGAAAAATAAGAATATTCCATATGTCCACGAATCTAGGCCCGAAGTCGAGAAATTCGCAAACCAGACAGAATGGGAACCAAACACTTTGGTCGAAGCAGAACAACAGGATCCCCCAACCACTATATCACAAACAACCACACCACAGGTTCCGAAAGAGAAAAGGCCTAGGCAAGATTTGTCACTGCCTGTCACTAAAGTATCGTCAGAAGAATTCCAACTGCATACCAAGAGGTCTAAAACTAGTTCAGCTCCCAACCTGATTGGGGAAAAGGAAGTTCCATCTACTACAGTGACCAAGGTTGATAGGCCGCCCCTCAGTGCAAGCCTCCAGTATATCATAACCTCAGTGTTGCTGAAGAAATCTACAGATACTCCATCAACCACTCAGCCAGGCAAGATAGGATCGAAGCTGAGCATCTTTGAGAAATACGATTTGATCAATAAAAAGAATCAGTCTCTGACTAGCAGCACTTGCACCCAGTTCTAGAAGCAGACGTCGACTACACAACATAGGATGCTATCGACATTTGACACTGAGAAGGGCAGAATGTATATGGCATTCCTCCAAGCACAGGTTCCGGATCCAAAGGTAATCACTGATTACAAAAGGGCCACTTTTGAATTCAAGACTAAGGATGTGCATCCGACCGATCAGATGGATTTGCACAAGCAAACAGGAGAAATGGTTTTCTATATGCTGGCAGATGCTTCCACTACTGCGTCCAAATTGCAAGTGTCCTTGAACAACGTCCAAACATAGTTGAAGTTGGAGAAGATATCGTCCTTTGCCAAGGACAACAGGATCAAGACTTTGGAGGAATTGGTCCTTAAGATCGGGTACGATCCCTCGAACGTGAAAGCAACTGAGGAGATGATTAAAAATAAAAATGCCAACATAGCCTCCTTAAGGAAACAATTGAAACTCCCACCAACAGAGGATTCATAGGCGAAGGAAATAACAGAGATGGAAGGAGAAAAAGATGAAATGCTCAAACTAATCATGGAGCAGAATGCACAACTAAAGGAAATGGAAGCTGAGATGGAGAAGCTAGTAAAAGAGAAAGAACAACTGAAGCCAATGGAAGTCATTCCATTGAGTGCAGTCCCACTTTCAGGAGTGAGTACAGCATCAGTAACATAAGTCCCATCGATGAATCCACTGACATCTCTGGAAAAGACAGCCAAATTGGCCAAATCTATGGAAGAGATGAACCTCTAGGAAACAAATATTAGCAAGCTCAAAAAGGAGATTGAGAACCTTCAGGAACTCAAATCTTCCTATTAGATCAGCCTCTCCAAGGAAAAGAAGGTGTCAGACCAGCTCAAACAAGAGTTACAACAGCTCCGGAAGCAAAGAGTGGCAGGTAAAACTCTGGCCGAAGTTAAAGAAAGTGTCTGGACAGACATCACCAAGTCTATGAACGAGATATGGCCAATGATACAGATCATGTTTGAGCAAAATGAATTGGTGCAGAGAAGCAAACATGCCATTGAGAAGATCAAATCGGAATTGGGAGAGATGCCCACACAGGCTAATGAAATCATCAAGTTCCTAAATTCTAAGACCAGGGAGGAGCTGGAAGAGCTGAAAATTGAAGATAGAACAGAGACCATCCTTGAGGTCAAGAGAGTTTTGACCAAGAGAGGATTGATGCTTCAGCTGGAAGGAAAGGTTCAGGTCAGGGACCTAGGGGTACAAAAGTTTTTCAATAAGATTGAGGCTCTACAGAAGAAAGGTCTTCCTGGTCTGAAGGTTATTAATGACAAATTGATGACACTTCCAGACTACAAAAAGAGACTGGCCGACGTGGCTAATGACAGTTCAAATTTTTTAGGAATTCAAGGCAGCATCACTGGAAAGGCATTTCTAGATGCGCTTCAGTTGGACATCAGTATTCAGCATGAGATTCGATACATCTTCATCACTAAACCTACCTTCGCCAAGTACACAGAAATGGATGAAGTTTATCGAAGTCTACTCAAAGTAAATGTTCCCAGTCATCTTCGATGGGAAGAACTCTATGATCTGATCGAGTAGTAGATGAGCTTTCCCAGCCCAGTCATTTGTCCAGTCAGATGAGGTCATGCAAAGGCCTCACCAACGAACCACCCAGAAAACAACATGCAGTTGCGGCACATCATCAAGCAGTTCCTAGATTTCTGTAATTTGTTAAGTTAGTTAGGCTAAAAATAGATTTACCACGTCCTGATCTTTGATGACAGGATTGTTTGTAATTTTGGGTTATACATACTTCATCTTTCGAAGTATTGAGGGTTGTTGATTTTCACGCCCTGCAACCTATCAGACTGTAATATTTTTGAAGAGATCTCCCATTAATACAAAGAGGCATTTTACAGGATTCTTGCGTGTATTCACTGGTGATGTTTTTCTCTCTAAGTTAAATGTTATTCTCGCTTTGTTATCACACTGTTTTCTAAATCTAATCTTTGGAAGTAACGAACGTTGCAGGATTTATCTCGTATACCCTGTTTCTGACTTAAAATATTTTAGTGTTTTATCTTCTCATTTTACAATAAATAAATTCTTAACTGCTTCTTTGTTGTAATTGTCTTTCTCATCTTTTCTGCTATTCCTCATTTATGCTACTAAAGAATCCAATGATTATATTATCTCGCCCTGTGAAAGGTTTCCTTGTTTTTCTGGTTTGGATTTCATTTTTTACGACACAAACCCCATAGCCCAATGGATGTGTAAACTATCTCAGCCAACTCGACAAACACTACGACAACAAAACCAACTTATTTATTTTCCTATCCTAATATTTAAAAAATTTGAAACATATCTAAATTATATAGAGAGATCCCTCTCTAAAGTTGGAAGGGCTAGATCCCAGCTTCAAAAGTGGTTGGATAAAGTTACCTCTTGTAGATTTCTTCTTTCTAACAAACTCTAGGAAATTTACAGAGCGCTAACACTACCATCCCAATATTTGGACAATAGAGAAAACTGTACAGAGATACTCTGATGAAGTATATGGTCAGCATTCAGGAAAAACCACATAACTACCCATTATACTCTGCACAATCTGATCTGGATTCATTCATATTGTACAATGAGGGTGACATGGATAATCAAATTTCTCAGTTGGAAGATGATGCACCTACAATGCAAGAAGATAAAGCAATCACTGAGGTAAAGAACACTGCAGCAATAGAAAGTGATGAACTACCAGCCGATTTCCGGAGTATGGATTTTAATGGAGCTATGAGCAGAGAGGGAGATGGAGCTAGAGTTTGGTTGCATAATCACAAATCAAGGTATTCAGAAAGCGACTCTTACAAACTGAATTTCCAATGCACTAACAACATAGCTGAGTATGAATCTTTAATGCTCGGCCTGAAACTACTGAAGAAGGTTGGTTCCAAAAAGATTATGGTAAGAGGTGATTCTGAACTGGTCATTAAACAAATTAAATGTGAGTATTCAGCTAAGAATCCTAGACTCAGAGCCTATAGAAATGTTGTTTTAGATTTTTTAGAATGTTTCATTGAAATTGACTTGCTGGTAATGCCGAGAGGACATGACATACTGGCAGACGGATTGGCTACTTCGGCAGACACATGCAAAATACCTTTCAAACCAAATCGCCAATACATAGTAGAGGTGAAGTGCAGACCAACCGTCCCAAATAACATCAAATACTGGCAGGTATTTGGCAACGATGATCAAATTGAAGACTTCCTGCAGTGTAAGAATGATTTCGAATGTACAAATATAGATGTAGAGAGTGATGATGATAATGTAAATAAATCAGTTTTTGAAAATGATAGTGTAAATAAAGTAGATTTAGATGAAATGAATAAAAATGATGAAGACTCTGATGTTTTTCATTTGAAAAACAATGTTTTATCTATAGTTTTGGTCTCGTTAGAAGACCTGTTTGATTTTAACGATGTAGCAAAAAAGCCTAAGATTGAAGCTAGTGGTAAATAGGTCGAAGAGTGTAACATAGGAACAAAGGAAAAACCCAAGATGATAAAACTTTCCAAATCTTTACCCTCTGAGAAAAAACGCAAATACATTGAACTGCTTAAGGAATATGTTGATGTGTTTTCTTGGGGTTATGAGGATTTAAAATCTTATGACACAAGTATCATACAACATAGAATTACAATAAAAGAAGAACACAAACCTTTTAGGCATAAACTTAGGAGAATCAATCCCAAGTTACTCCCCCTGATAGAAAAGGAAATTAAAAATATGTATGATGCCAAAATTATAGTCCCCTTCAGATTTTCCAAATTGGTTTCTAATCTGGTTCCTACCAGAAAGAAGACTGGCGAAATCAGGCTTTGCATTGATTTCATAAACCTAAACAAGGTTTCCCTCAAAGATAATTACCCTTTTCCTAAAATGGACCACATCTTACAAAAGGTAGTTGGGGCCAGTAGGATCTCCTTACTAGACGATTTCTCAGGTTATAACCAAGTCCTTGTCCACCCAAATGACCAGGAGAAAACAACCTTCACCACACCCTGGGGAACTTTCGTGTATGTGAAAATGCCCTTTGTTTGATGAATGTTGGCGCCACTTTCCAAAGAGCAATGGATATTGCATTTATGGACGAACTTGGCAGGTTTATACTCATATATCTAGATTATGTGACTGCCTACTCCAAATCTGATGAGGAACATTTACAACATCTCAGACGAGTGTTTGAGAAGTGCAGAAAATTTGGGATTTCATTGAATCCCAAGAAGACCCTTTTTGGTTTAGAGGAAGGCAAGCTGTTGGGGTACATAATCTCTAAAGATGGAATTAAAATAGATCCCAGTAGAATAGAGGCCATCTAGAAAGTGGAACACCCTAGGAACATCAAAGAATTTCAATCATTCATTGATAAAATAAATTTCCTAAGAAGATTCATACCCAACTTGGCCGAACTTCTCAGGAACATCACAAATATGTTGAAAAAATACACCAAAATAAGATGGAACACCGAGTCTAAACAGTCATTTGAGCAAGTAAAACATGCACTCACACAAGCCCCAGTTTTGATCACTCCAGATTACACCAAAGATTTCTTTTTGTTCTCTTTTGCATATGAACACACCATCACAGCAGTACTATTGCAGAAAAACAACAAAGGGTACGAGTAGCCCATAGCCTTTTTCAAAAAATCTTTGAGAGATGTTGCGTTGAACTAAAATATAATGGAGAAACAAGCTTTTTCCCTAGTAAAGGCCATAAAATATTTCAGAGTCTATATTCTCCATTCTCACACAATTGCCTATGTTCCGGATGTTGTGGTAAAGGATATCCTGACTCAGGATAATCCAGATGGTAGGAGAGGAAAGTGGATTGCTGTTATTCTGGAATATGATATAGAAATAAAACCCACTAAACTGATCAAAGGTCAGGGTTTGGCCAAACTAATGGATGAATCCAATTTTCACGCTTTAGACATTAATTTTTTAGTTGCAGTTGACGAGCAGGAAGAGCAGGCGACTCTAAATGTAAAAGAGGTATTCTTAAACTCTCCTTGGTACGTAGACCTCATTTTTGTACTTCATAACTTACAATCTCCTCATGGTCTAACTAAGACCAAAGCCATATTTATTAAACTGAAAGCACTAAAATATTGTATTCTAGATGGAAACCTTTATTGGAAAGATCTTGGAGGTATCTTGCTTAATTGCCTATTAAAAGATGAAGCTGACAAGGTATTGTAGGATTTCCATGCAGGGGACTGTGGCGGGCATCTAAGTTGGAAGACCACAACTAACAAGATTCTCAAAGCTGGTTTTTATTGGCCAACATTGTTTGCTGATGCGCATCAAAAAGTCACCTCGCGCCACAAATGTCAAGTCTTTGAAGGTAAAATGAAACTTTTTCCCTTGCCCCTTAAGCCTGTTTTAGTGGAAGCTCTATTCCATCAATGGGGCCTGGACTTTATTGGTGAAATTCATCCACCCTCTTCTGGCCAACACAAGTGGATCCTCACAGCCACAGACTACTTCACAAAGTGGATAGAATTTGTACCATGCAGGAAAGCCACTGACTTTGTCATCATTAAACTCTTGGAAAATAATATTATGTCTCGTTTTGGATGTCCTAGGAAAATCATAACTGACAATGCATTGGCCTTCAGATCCAAAGATCTTATAGAGTTTTGTAGCCAGTACCACATTACTTTGGGACACTCCACAAATTATTACCCTCAGGGAAATGGACTGGCTGAGTCCTCAAATAAAAGTCTAGTGAATATCATTAAGAAAGCGCTACAAGTGAACAAGAAGTCTTGGCATAATAAGTTAGTTCATGTGCTCTGGTCTGATAGAATGACCACCAAAACATCAATTGGTATGTCCCCATACCAATTGGTATATGGTACTGAGGCAGTTTTCCCTTCTTCTTTGGGGGTCCATGTTATGAAATTGTTGCAAGAAGTGCGAGCGGAGCCAAATGATACCCAAAGAAGAATAAATAAGATGATCCAATTACAACAGTCCAGAGAAGAAGTGTATAACAAGACTCAAGTTATCGACGAAGGTATCAAAAAAATTTAGGACAAGAGAACTAAAGAGGATGATTTTGAGTTGGGTGATTTGGTGCTGAAGTGGGATTCTAGAAATGAGGATAAGGGTAAACATGGAAATTTTGATAGCTTGTGGAAAGGCCCTTACGTCATTCAGGCATTTAGAGGAAATACCACATTTTTGCTCAAAGACAGTGATGGAACATACTTGTTAGGTGGACCTGTAAATGACAGGATGCTGAAGTATTATTTACCACCCCAATAAAGACCCTATCCATCCATTTCCACTGTATAAACCATTTCTTTTACATTCAGGTTATGTGTGAGTAATGTTGGTCAGATGGTTGAAGCCCGTAGAGAAGGCCCTAAGCCACTGACTAGTGCCACCAATTTTTCAAAATAAAATAAATCAAGTTGCAGAAGAAGCAATGGAGAAAATCTCTCAAGACATCAGGAAGCAGGTTCTTGGCACCTCACAAGGAGAGCACCATCCCCAGGTGGAGCCACTGTTACAACCCTATGTTTCATAGGATCAACTGGAGACTGGAAATTTTTTACTCTTGTTGTATTTTTGGTTGTACATAATATTTCATTCTGCAAATGATTTACAAAATAAAAGAAAAGAAAAAGAAAAAGAAAAGAAAAAGAAAGAAAAGAAAAAGAAAGAAAAAAGAAAGAAAAGAAAAAGAAAAGAAAAAAGAAAGAAAGAATAAAAGAGGGTATGAAAAGAAAAATGATGAACCCCATGCAATAAGAATGGCTTGATCCATACAGTCTAACCATGGTCAAGTCTTTTTGAGTTTATGCTGATAGGATTAGTGAATAAGGCTTGGCTAAACTGTTTAATCTTATCCAAGTTAGATACATTAGTTAGTGAATAAATTTGATCAAACAGTTTAAACTTGGTCAAATAGCCCCAGGATAGAGTAATTTTTAACCCAATAGTCTAATCTAGGTTAAATATATTAGGTGAATAGATTAGGCCATAGGTTAGTTGACTTTTCTTTCCATAAAACAAGCATAAAGTTGGATGAGATTATTTGTTTTGATGTTAGAAGGTTGTGTTCTAACCCCTTGGTGGAAAAATGAAAAGAAGCAGTGCAAAAAAACCACAAAATGGCACTATCCGAAGTTTTTTCAATGTAATGTGATTCACGCTCTATGATTAAAGGGTGCGCCTAGATCAATGGCTGAGCAAACGATGCTCATATCTATGGTCGATAGGTAATATCGGACCCCCCCAACTGTTCTACCTTTAACGGGTGGGGGGGGGGGGGTCCGAGTTGGTAGTATTCTCCAGCGGGCCCCATCCTAATGTGGCGCATTTGTGTTAACTCGGACCCCACTTGCTCCAAACCAATTACTGCCTAACCCCCCCTTCGAGTAAACTGCCATACTAGTTTCCCTTACCACCGTCGCCTCATGACGTCACACTCCTCTGCCGCCGCTTGTAAGTCATGCGTCGTTATTCTGCCAGCGTACCTTTCCCACCAATCACCCGTCACATGTCACATCCCATTCACTTGTCCTCCACTCCCTATCCTCCACGTCATCCTCACGAACCCGTCACCTATTTGTTACCCTCCACCTCATCCCTAAGATGTCTGTTGGCCAATCAATGCGGCCAAACATATCCGTTAAACCTGTTGACTTGTTGCCCACGCCCAATTGATACCCGTTCGTCCAGATAATCCTGTTTTTCACCATTTCTTCACCATTCACAATCCAGATGCCCCTGAAATCATCATCCTCTTCAACTTTTTTCCTTCAACCACCATTAATCTCTGGACATTACAATCAACGTCGTTCTCTTTCAGACTTTTGCAGGTACTAGTCGAAGTGATGGAGCCAAAGTCCAATCACACAAAGATCGATGAAAATCCATTGCTCCTGCCTCTCGTCGACTTTGACTGGATCCCTCTGGCCGACAAATATTACCTGATCTCAGAACCCAAATGAAAATTCAATTTTGTTGATTTACACTCATGGTTCAGAGACACCTTCCTAGACCAGAGTGACGAGATTGGACTCTGGGAGTCCAATCTCCCACTGTATCTTTTTCCCCAAATTCATCATTTCCCCGAGTTCACCCTCAACTTCCAGGTGCATTATCTTCCCAATCAAAGAGCTATCATTTCATCGTCTGGAGAGACCCTTTTCACCATCACACCCGAGGCCATTGACCAAATGATGCAAATACCGAGAGCCGAATCTGTTTCCCCTTTTACCATTGAGATTCTAACTGAAATGTACCAAAAATTGTCTTTTCCCCAGAGAGTGCAAATTTTTGAGCTTTTCCTCCCCGAGAGTTCCCAATTTCCCAAGAAAGATCCCCCCTACCATTCCTCCATTTTCTCAGCAAAAGGTAACCAAGTCATTTCATCCCTATGTTGTCTGCTCGGGTACTATTTATAAGAATGGGTGGATGAACCCATCCTAGATTTGATGTCCATTTTCTCCATTGAAGAGAAAGCCACCACCCAGTTCAAATTCATCCAATTTTTGGCCGATAAAATTCATGAGCAACTTTTCAAATTTCCCATCGAAGGAATGTTTTGATATTCATCAATAATGGCCTACGTGTTCCTATTTTTTCAGTCAAAGAAGTTTTATTTTCTCCTATAGAAGCTCGACACAAAGGGAAATCCACAACCGGTTATAGCCTTGACATTGTTGGTAAGGAGGAACTCGTTTGAGTTCATTTTTAAGCATTTCGTTGACCAATTTTACCATCCAGTGGTAAGCATGTTAAGCGGGCGGGAAGAGCCCAGAATAAACGAAGAGATTCAGAGGATCCTGCACCTATTAGACCTTGCTAAAACATTGATTGGTATCTATACCAAGACCACACAGAGATCAAAGTCTATGGGTGTGAGCTTCCCCCCTACAAGTTGCCAAAGTTCATGCCTGTCAGGATATTTTCCCTAGAATACATCAGACAAATGATCAACTTTGATGACATTCATTTTGTGGCCTTTAAAAAGAAACAACAGCCTAGGATTAAAGGTCAAATAGTTTCTTTCATATGCAATAGCAGAGCAACATTAGAAGAAGCAAACAAATTGTTACTGGAGATGAGGTTCAAGCAAAGTTTCCCATGGCATTACGATCCTTGTGGTATCATCGTAGAAACCAGACTAATGAATAAAATATCTCCATACGCTCATGTTCCCAAACCATAGATTGAGAAGTTCATGAACCAGACAGAGTGGGAGGAGAACATTCTAATAGATACCGAACAACAACCCGCTTTTTCCAGTATTTCACATACTGATACCCCTCAGGCACCAGCAGAGAAAAGACCCAACAAAGATGGATCTCCCTCAATCACTGAAGTCTCAGTTGATGATTTCCATGTTTATAGAAAAAGGCCCAAGACCAGTCATACACCTGACAGGTCTGGTGGAGAAGAGACTCAGTCTACTACAGTCATGGAAGGGGAAAATTCTCCATTTTCCTCAGGAGGCCAACCGACGATATCCACCTCCTCGTCAAAGAAGAATGGTGATACAACATTAACGACCAGGGCCACACAAGAGCGGATGAACCTTTTAGAGAATTATAACCTAATTAAGAAGAAAAAAGAGATGCTGACGAATAGTACCTATGCTCAATTTTGGAAACAAACATCCACAACTCAGCATAGAATACTATCCTCCTTTGATATAGAAAAGGGGAGAATGAACATGGCCTACTTGCAGGCACAGGTACCTAAGCCAAAAACAATTTTTGATTATAAAAGGACAACATTTGAGTTCGATGCTATAGACATACATCCGGCTAATCAGACGGATTCACATAGGCAGACTGGAGAAATGATTTTCTCCACCTTGGTGAACACCTCCATGACCGCAACAAAGCTACAGATTTCATTGAACAATGTCCAGACTCAGCTGAAGCTGGAGAAGGTGTCATCTTTGGAAAAGGATGATCCAGATTTTATGAGTAGAACAAAATGAATACAGATTATTAACAGGTGCTTAACACAAAATAACAGAGATACAATAAAACTGGTTTTCTATTCAATAACGAAATAAGCTGAAACTATAAAATGCAGTGGAAACAAGCTCACTGGATTGGTGGCGGCTTATCTCTGAGAAGAGATGTGACGACAGCGGGAATTTGCAAGAAGAAGGTTACAATGAGGCTCTGAAGGCCTTTTTACAATAAGAAAGAATTCCAAAAACCCTAGACATCCAAAAACCTAACCCTAGGAGATGAAATGCCAAAAGTCATGTGGGCCCCGTTTGGGTAAGCTAGTACATCAACTTCCTAGGGTCATAACTTTTGCATACGATCTTCGTTTTAGGCGTGTGATAGCCCGTTGGAAAGGTATCACCGAGGAGATTCATTTTGGGGGCTCAATCATGCCTTTGGCTATCATTGAGGAGCTCGATACTGAAAAACCTTCATTTAGGCCCTCAAAATGGCCTCGGAAGTAAAAACTGCTAAAAATAGTAAATTGCCAAAAATGCCAGAAAACTATTTTGAGCCAGTTGGAAAAGGTGGGTGGCCACCAATATCCATCTGGATCAATCCTCCCTCCTTAGGAAGCAATGGTCTCCATTGGGTTGAGGTCCCCCATTAGATGAGGAAATTTCTGCTGAATTTGGCCATGGGTGACCCACTTGCCTTGGTGCAGGAGCTGCCCTGCTTTGACAACTCAATAAAGATGGATCCTTTGTTGTCGAGTGCCCTTGATCTGTCTGTCCACAATCTGATCATTGGATGCGTATTGTATGTAGTCGGGGTTGAGCTCTGTTGGTGTCAGATGTTCTGTTACTTCTGAGGTGTCCAATAATGGTGGGAAATAAGGGCGAAGGAGATCCACGTTGAACACTGGGTGCAGGCCAAGGAAAGGAGGAATGTTGAGCTGAAAAGAATTACCCCCCACGGCCTTGGTGATAGTGTACGGTCCATAACGGAGTGGGCAAAGCTTCTGATGGGGTCCTGTAAGGCATTCTTTCTACAAGTGCAACCAAACTTTGTCGCCCACCTGAAACTTATGCAGCACCCGATGTTGATCATGGCACTGTTTGTACTTGTCATTGGACTTCTGTAGGATATCCTGAACCTGTTGGCAGATGTGCTAGATCCACTCAATGAACCAGGTGGCTTTGTCAGCTTCAGTTGGAGCAGGAGATGAGTCAGTCGAGGTGACTGCAAGGGGAAGTGCAACATCTATGGGACCCAATGGTTGGAATCCCAACCCCACTTGAAAGGGGCTATGGACGGTTGAGCTATGCAAGGCTCGGTTGTAGCTATGCTAGACATAAGGAAGGCTCTCATCCCATGTGTGAGGGTTCTTTGAATTATACATGTGAAGGATATGCACAATCATTCGATTTACAACCTCGGTTTGGTCATCTGTCTGGGGGTGGAAGGTCGTGGATTTGGTGAGCTTGGTGTCCAGCGATGACCAGAGGCTCGACCAGAATGTGCTGAGAAATCGACTATCCCGATCTGAGACAATGGTTTGTGGGATTCAAAAATGTACCCAGACTCATTCAAAGAAGAGCCTGGCAGTGGCCTCTGCTGTGATGCTCTTCTTGTAGGCAACCATAATCGCCATCTTAGAAAAGCGATCAACAACCAGAAAAACACAGTCATTTCCCCGCTTGGTGGATGGGAGGCCCGACATGTAGTCCATTGAGATGGATTCCCATGGCCTGTCAGGAGTAGGAAGAGGGGTGTACAAGCCCTGTTTCTTAGTGGTCGGTTTGGCAATAGCATACGCAGTGCAGGACCTGATATACTTGCCGACCTCCTGTCGAAGTTTCGACCAGTAGAAATGTTTCTGTAGCATCGCCACTGTCTTTTCGACGCCAAAGTGTCCTGCCACCCGACTGTAGTGGGCTTACCAGATCAGCTTCACTCGCTCACTTGATGGAACACAGATATGGCCCAGATGACACAACAACCCATACTGAAGATGGAAATTATCGACAACTGCATTTGCACCCAACATTTGGTAGGTGGTGGCGAAGTCAAGGTCTGTCTCATAGAGTTGGGGCCATCTAGAAGTCTCATGGCCGCAAGAGTCTAGCACCGTGGTGAGTGTCGCGACTGGCGGTCTGCTGAGGCAATCAACGACGCGATTGGTGCTTCCTGTTTTATACTTGATGTTGAGGTGGAATTGCTGCAAGTATGTGGACCACTTTTGATGGCGGTCATTTTGCAGTTTTCCCTGTGTCTGCATGAACAGTGGCTTATGATCAGTGTGGATGACTGTCTCCTTCCCAAGAATGTAATGTCTCCATTGGCGACATGCTTGCACAATGGAGTACATTTATTTTTCGTAAGTAGGGTACTTATGGACAATATCTGATAGTGTCTCACTATGATAGGCCACGGGGTGGCCGTGCTGAGTGAGAATGGCGCCCACGGCATATTCTGAAGCATCTGTCTCGATCTCAAAGGGATGTTGCAGGTCTGGTAGTGAAAGTACTGGGGCTGAGCACAAGCGCTGTTTCAAATCATCAAACGCTTGTTGTTGGGACTGGCCCCACACAAATTTCGCCTTACCACCACCCCTGTTTATTTGGCTGAGGGCCCATGGAATATGGGAGAAACCCAACACGAACCTGCGGTAGAAATTAGCAAGTCCCAAGAAGCTCCGAAGCTCAGTGAGTGTTGTTGGGGCTGGCCAGTCACGAATGACTTGGATCTTGGCTAGATCCACATGTACGCCATGTTGATCAATGATGTAGCCCAGGTAATGGACCCTGTCCATGTCAAAGGAGCATTTTCCAGGTTGGCGTATAGCTTGTGCTGCTGCAGGGTGTGCAAAACCTACTGAATATGCTACAAGTGTTCATCCCAAGTCTTGTTGTAAATTATAATGTAATCCAGATACACCACTACAAAAGTATTGGTGAATGGTCGCAGGATATCGTCCATCATCCTCATGAAAGTGGCTGGAGCATTTGTCAAACCAAAGGGCATGAATAACCATTCAAAGATTCCTTCCTTTGACTTGAAGGCAGTCTTCCATACATCTGTCTGTTCTATCGGGACCTGGTGGTAGCCAGACTTCAGATCAATCTTACTGAAGTATTTTCCCCCCATGAGTTGATCAAGGAGGTCATCAATTCGGGGAATCGGGTACCGGTTTCTGACAGTGATTTTATTCAGAGCCCGGTAATCAATATAGAGTCACCAGGTTCCATCTTTCTTCTGTACTAGCACGATTGGGCTCCCACAAGGTGATGAGCTAGGGCGTATGTGCCCTTGTGGAGTAGTTCTTGGATCTGTCTCTTGATCTCCTCATTCTCTAACAAAGAGCGACAATAGACTAGCCCATTGGGCAATGGTGCGCCCGGGGTCAGATCGATGGGGTGCTTGACCTGGCAGTGTAGAGGTACCCCTGTAGGTGAGGAGAAGATATCCGAGTATTCTTCCATGACCTTATCTACTTGCTTCTGCTGTGTGGAGAGGTCGGCCATAGAGACCCTGGATGTGGTTGCGATCTTTCACTTATTCTGAGAGTGAATAATGAAGAAGACAAACTTCCCTGTCTAAGAGATGACCTTCCTGCATTGCTTAGCAGAGATCAAGGAAATAACACTAGGTGGGACTGCCTCGGGTACCCTGTACAATTTCCTGTTCAAAGTAATAATAACACTACGAGGCCTAGACTCATATACATCATGACGTTCCATAAATATGGTTGGCCCAAAAGAATATCACAAACTTCAAGAGGAGCAACATCACACAATACCTCGTCTTTGAAGTGCTTGATGCCATACGACAGTCGACACTGTTGGTCGACGCGAAGATCACTTCCTTGGCAGAGCCATCCAATGGTGTAGGGTTGTGGGTGCGGCATTGTTGGAAGGGCCAGCTACTTGACAACCTCTGCTGAGATGAGGCTCTTCTGGCTACCGCTGTCAACAATGAAGTGCAACGGGGTGCCTTTTACCCACATCTGTGAATGGAAGAGGCACTCTCCTTCTTTTGGCTCATTTGGTTCACCAGGCTGGATCTTGGTGGTAGCAACGGTGGCACTGGGTTCCACGTCAATGATCTATCTTCCCCTTTTTGGTTCTGTCTCGGAGTCAGAATCTGCATCTGATTCAGAGGCTTTTACTTCAGCCACCAACGATTGCTTTGAGCGACAGTCAGCAGTGTTATGCCAAGGGCTCTTATGGAAGTCACACCACTTCCTGATATCTTTCTTTGTCTTTCCGGTGTCCTTCTTTGCTTGCGGCTTGTACTGGTTGTCTTGATACTATCCATATTTTCTCTTTCCTTTGTTCGGTGGGTTGGGGCCTCCCTTTCCTAGCTTTTGTTGTGAGGGGTTCCCAGGCCCAAATTGTCGCGTCTTTTGTTTGAGCTTCTGCTCGATTTTGACGGCATATCGGTAGGCCGCGCCCAAGGATGAGATGTCTAGAAATTCCATTTCGGTCTGGATGTATCTATGGAGAGAACCACGATACTTGAGCACCAAATGTCGCTCTGAATCTTTGATACCCAACTTGGTGCGCAAGGTATGGAATATATTTGTGAAATCTGGCACTGCTTGGTCTCTTTCTTGCCGCAATGTGGTCCATTTGGTATACAAGTCGTCATAACTTCCGATAGGGTAGTATTGTTCCTAAATAGAATCCCTGAAGGATTCCTAGGTGGCCATGACTGAAAATAATGAGGTTTCCTCTATTTCCTTTTGCTCACAGAAAGTTTCACAGCAATCTTTGACATGGGGAACGACTTTGAGAAGCGCAAAAGTAATCTTTTCTCTATTCAAAATTTATGAACAGAAAAATACCCTTCTAGTAGATTCAACCACCTGTCTACAACATCTTCATCTATCTGACCTTCAAATATAGGAATATCAAAGTTTATTTGTACCTTGAAGGGGCAACACCTTCGTTCGAAGAAGATGCATCGCCTGTTGGTAGTCGCCAAAGGATTTGTGCGAAACTATCCATCATCTCGTTCCTCTGTTGCGTGAGGGCTTCCTCAATCAACAGTTTGAAAGGATCTCCTGCCCTATCATCTTTCTTTTCTCTTGCCATGGGAGGTCGCTTGGGCATGCGAGAGCTTCTGTCCTCAAGAGAAACAAGCTTGAGACCCAACTCTTTGTACTCAGACCTCGTTGGGGACATGCATTAAGACGACAAGGAGTAGATCGCTTTGATACCACTGATACGGATTTTATGAGCAGAACGAAATGAATACAGATTATTAACAGGTGCTTAACACAAAATAACAAAGATACAATAAAACTAGTTTTCTATTCAATAACGAAATAAGCTGAAACTGTAAAATGCATCGGAAACAAGCTTGCTGGAATGGTGGCGGTTTATCTCTGAGAAGAGATGCGACGGTAGCGTGCATTCACAAGAAGAAGGTTACAATGAGGCTCTGAAGGCATTTTTACAATAAGCAAGAATTCCAAAAACCCTAGACATCCAAAAACCTAACCCTAGGAGATGAAACGCCAAAAGTCATGTGGGCCCCGTTTGGGTAAGCTAGTACATCAACTTCCCGGAGTCGTAACTTTTGCATACAATCTCCATTTTAGGCGTTTGATAGCCTGTTGGAAAGGTATCGCTGAGGAGATTCATTTTTGGGGCTTAATTAGGCCTTTGGATATCATTAAGGAGCTCGATACCGAAAACCTTCATTTAGGCCCTCAAAATGGCCCCTGAAGTAAAAACTGCTAAAAATAGTAAATTGCCAAAAATGCGAGAAAACTGTTTTGAGCCAGTTGGAAAAGGTGGGTGGCCACCGATATCCATCTGGATCAAAGGATAACAAAATTAAGTCCCTGGAAGAACTGGTGCTCAAAATTGGGTATGATCCGACCAATATCATAGCAACAGAAGAGATGATCAAAAAGAAGAATGCTGACATAGCTTCTCTGAGGAGACAATTGAAAATATCTGCTACTGAATACGCACAGGCTAAAAAGATGGCTGATACTGAAGGACAAAAAGAGGAGATGTTGAAATTGATCATGGAGTAGAACGCTCAAATTAAAGAAATGGAAGCCGAGCTGGACAAGCTAGTTAAGGAGAAGGAGCAGAATGTGCCAATGGCAGTCATACCATTGAATGCAGTCTTGATCACATGAGTCAGTACAACAACGAAAACATCAACTACCACAAGGGAAATTCCAGCAGCAACATCAGTGACAACTCTAGTTGCAGCAGACCAATTGGCAAAAGCAATGGAAGATATGACTCTTCAATGGGCAGAAATCAGAAAACTGCAAGAAGAGATTCAAAATATCAAAAAGATAAATTACACATTCCAGGCCAGCTACAACACTGAGAGGAATAAGTCAGACAAACTCAAACAGGAACTGCAACAGCTACGGAAAGAAACAGTCATGGCTAAGACTCTGTCAGAGGCTAAAGAAAATATTTGGATGGACATCTGTCAATCAGTGACAGAGATTTGGCCCTTGATACAAATCATGTTTGAACAACATGATCTAGTGCAGAGAGCCAAACAAGCCATCGACAGGATAAAGGGAGAACTGGGAGAAATGCCTACAGAGTCCAACAAGATAATCAAATTATTAAATTCTAAATCAAAAGAAGAGTTGGAAGCCCTGAAAATTGAGGACAAGATTGAAACAATTCTTGAATTTAAGAGAGTCTTGACCAAGAGGGGACTAATGGTGCAACTCGAGGAGAGAGTTCAAGCAATGGATGTCGTGGTACAGAGGTTTTTCAGCAAGACTGACTCTTTGCAGAAGAAAGGTCTCCCAATTTTATTTGTGATCAATAATAAGTTGATTACTCTCTCATATTATAAATATAAGATTCTCACATTGGCGAAGGATGGGTCCAAGTTCACAGGCATAAAAGGAAGCATCATAGGAAAAGTATTCTTGGAATCTCTGAGATTATACCTGAGTATTCAACAAGAGATAAAGTATATTTTCATCACCAAACCCATCTTCACTAAGTACACAGAGACGGATGAGGTGTACCAAAGGCTGCTCAAAGTCAACATCCCCAGTCAGCAAAGATGGGACGACCTATGTGACTTGATCGACTAAAAGATGATGTGGATGTACAAATTAGCATGCAGAGTAGTCAAAGTCAATTTGATGACTCACCAATGACATTTCTGAAATCAGCTCAAAGAACCCGACAGATCATTAGTAGTTCCCACAATTTTGTATTTTGTTATCTAGTTAGTTAGATTCAGATTCTACCACATCCTGATCATTAATGACAGGATCAATTGTAATTTTTCTTATAAATACTTCAAACTTCGAAGTATTGTGGGTTGATCTTTATGCCCAAGCAAGCTGTAAACTATAATATTTTTGAAGAGATCTACCAGTAATAAAAGGGAAGATTCACAAGATTCCTGCGTGTTTTATGTTGGTGATGTTTACTTCTCTTCATTGAATGGTTTATCTTACTTCGTTATCATCTTGTTTTCTATATCTAATCATTTAAAAGAAGTTAAAGTTGCAGAATTTATCTTCGAATACTCTATTTCTGGATTTTAAAGATCTAAGTGTTTATCTTCTGATGCTGTGATAAAGAAATTCTTCAATGATTCTTTGTTGTAGTTGATCATCTCATCTATTTTTGCTATCCATCACTTTAAATTCTCAAGGATACAACATTAGCATTATCTTGCCCTGTGAAGAGACCTAATAAAATCTGTTCTCAGATCTCAAACCTTAACACAGACTGCATAGCCCAATAGATGCGTAAGCAATATTTCAGCCATTTTATAAAACAAAACAACACAGTCCCATTTATTTAACTAGCCTAATATCTGAAACCTAAAACATATCTAAATATTATAGAGAGATCCCTCTCTGAAACTGGCAGGGCTAGATCCCAGTTTCGAAGTGGTTGGATAAAGTTACCTCTGATAAATTTCTTCTACCTCCTGACAACCTCTGAGAATTTACAGAGTGATAACAAGAGTTACAGTCGGATTAGGAAAAACGTTTTGGGAACAACTAGAAAAGGGGTTAATGTATGTACAC
Source organism: Picea engelmannii (assembly GCA_009831015.1). NCBI lineage: Eukaryota > Viridiplantae > Streptophyta > Pinopsida > Pinales > Pinaceae > Picea > Picea engelmannii. The sequence continues at coordinate 132,009 of ML817006.1, forward strand.
AATTAACCATACTACAAAGATCCAATCTTTTGAGGATGCAAATGGTAGTGGATGTAAATGTAACCTTCTCTTGCCAAAATGTCATGTCCCATGCTGACCAAAGTGTGGAAGAAACTGCAATTTCTAAAGGAAATCTAAAATTAAACCATCCATGGGATTTATGCCTCCACCATCTCCAGTTGGGAGTGGGACATCTTCATCTAGACAAAAGAGTTTCCATTCTTATGCAATAGGACCAACTATTACATGGATGTATGGTAAACTAAACCATGATGATCTAGATGATGCCATTGGAAAATTTATTTTTTCCAATGGCATTCCTTTCCAGCTTAGTTTATCTCCTTATTATAAGGACATGTTCCGTGCAATTGCAACAACGATACCCTCATATGTTCCCCAAGTGAAGATAAGTTGATGACAATGTTTTTAGAAAATAAAGTGTCCAATATTAATGTGTATAAAGAGAAGATGAGCAGACATGGGTGAGGGAAGATTGCTATATTTTTATGGATGGGTGGATAGACATTGCCAAATTTCCACTTATTAACACATAGTTACATGCCAATATGGGCCTTTCTTTCTTAGAGATATTGATGATTCTGGAAAGCACAAAGATGCAACTTTCCAATTTGAGCTTCTTCAAGATCCTATAGAGGAGGTTGGGCCTACTGATGTTGTGTAGGTTGCAACAAATGCAATAATAGTGTGCAAATTAGTAGGGTTACTAATTAAAATTAAATGTAAGCATTTTTTTGGATCCCTTGTTGTGTGCATGAACTTGAAAATGCACTTAAAGACATTGGAAAAATTCAGTGGGTATCCACCTTGGTGACAATTGCAAGAGATGTGCATATGTTTATCTGTAACCATCACACCTCCTTGGCCATGTACAGGTCTCACTCTAGGGATGAATTCATCAAGCCCAGAAAGACTAGATATGATAGTTATTTTATCTCATTAGAAAGGATGTTGGAGGTGCAATTAGCATTGTAGGCCATGGTTGTAACTTGGAATTGGAAAAGGTGGATAAAATTCAAGACATGTGAGGGAAAGAATATTAGATTTTGGATATTGCATAATGATTGGTAGACAAATTGTATTTAATTGGTGTCATCCTTACACCCTATAATTGAGTTCATTCACTACTATGACATATTATTCTAGTCATTCACTTGTGAGAAAGAGATATCCTTAGAGTTCTATATGAACTATATTTGACCCATTATTTAGCATAGGTGGGATCGAATGAATGCAAATTTTCACATCAAAGTGTATGCACTCAACCCATAGTGGTGTATGCCCAAGGCCTAGTAGAATTATTCCCATTGAAAACATAGATATCAATAAGGGATTTCAAGTTTCCATTACAAAGATTACAATGTAGAAGAGGGGAGAACACTTTGAACATAGTGGATGTAGTTTGTAGGTCTCAATGGTCCCTTCAATAAGCCCGATGCAAGGGAATATTGTAATGACTTAGGATAGGATGGTCCCATTGGTTGGTGGACCATGTAAGGGGATTATGCTCTAGAGATCCAACATATTTATATCCACTTATTGTCTTGGATTTCTAGTTCCTCCACATCGGAGACAAATTGGTCCACATATAGCTTTATCCACTATATCAAGAGGAATATAATTTCCTCTAGGAGAGAAGAGAAGCTAGTTGCAGTGAAAAATTCCCTACATATTGTGCATAGGAAGACACTAGAGTATTGAAGGGGACCAACAACACCATGAGATGTGGATCCAAAGGATGGTGCATATATATATGAGAATGATGGACCAAATGAGCTGCAACATGGTTTGGTTGGCGTGTCATTGGTTGCTAATGAGAGTGACTCTAACTGAGATAGTAACACTCCCATTGATGATCCCAATGACTTCATGCATGAGATGGATGTAGAGGACCAATAAATGAAATTGACCCCTTGACGCTCATTTTATTTTCAGTGTTCATTTTCCATGGTTATTTTTTGTTTTGAATTTTGAGTCTTGAATCTAGATATTGATGACCTGATACCAAGTCTTTAACTCATTACTCTTTACTATATTTGAGTAATTTCAATTTACTATTTTAGATTTCATTATCTACTACTTTTCTTAGTACTATTTAGCATTATGAATGATGAATCTAAATCTAAATCTAAATCATGTTTATATCATTTACAAATTTGACTTTAGTATTTACATTGCATAATGACGAATTTGCATGGGATAAATTGTTATTGTTGGGATTTTTATTTTTATTTTTTATTAGGGATGGTGTACCTTATGCTAGGGACCCTGCCCCCCATGAATTTGCCTAAAAATTGGGGGATTTCTCCACATGTACCCCATGTGTGTTTCCACGCTCTTATGCTCTTGTGTCTTAGAAACTTTGGTGGAACACTGATTTTTTTGCATTTCAAAGGCCATGGTTGGATGAGGTATGGTTGCAAGGTAGGGATAAAGTATTTTTTCTTATTATAAGTGAAAAATATTATTTAACTACCACATACTTGGGCCTTATTACATCCTTAATTGCAATAATATAGCTAGCATTATGTCTACACATTCTTCTCTATACTTGTAAGTACTATTCTCTGCCTATACAAAATGTTTTATGAGTAAATAAGAAGTATTTAAAACAAAACAAAAACTCATCTAAAGTTACTTTTGAGGAGGAGGATGAGTCTATTAGGGTATAATTGTGTTTATTGGTTATTTATTTCCAAATGTTTTCTTACTAAGGCCACACTTGCAAAGAGTGGCTTCACATATGATAAATGACTTTCCTACTCCAACCACATTCTATGGTAGTGCCAATCAACATGCCAATGTTAGGAACAAATTTAGTAGAAGTTATCATAAATGTTTTATGTTACCATTGATTTGGAGAATAACTCTCCTTAGGGACTCTAAATCCCTCATCCTATCACCTCATGATGGATTGTGGCATTGCATTCAAGTTGTTGCTATCTTTTCTCTAAGGAAATTGAGTAGTAAGTTTTTTTTAAAGGCTCTAGTAGTATTGTTTCTACATTTGAAAGGCCATGGTTGGATGAACTATGGTTGCAAGCTAGGGAAGTCTTTTCTCTTGTTAGAACTGCCAAAGATTATTTGAATACCACATACTCGAACCTTGTTGCACTCTTAACTGCAATAAGACAACTATCATTGTGTCTATACATTCTTCTCTATACTTATAAATAGTATTCTATGCCCATACACAATGTTTTATGAGTAAATAAGAAGTGATAAAAAAAAATCTCATTTGGAGGTACTTTTGAGGATGACTAGTGAGTCTATTATAGGTATTTGAAATTCTTTCTAGCCTATTTTTGGATATGATTTTTATTCTTGTCAAAAGGTTGGGTCTAATGAGAAGATACCTAGTTGGATAATATACAAGGTGGAACTAGAGACTAATGGTGGGAGTATTGATTTTTTTTAGCTCAATTTCATAGCCCAATTTAAGTTTCGAGATTTTAGCTTATACACTTATATAGTTGACATAGAAACATTGATACATATTATGTATTATTAGCATTATAAACTATGAAATAATGAATCATTGTATCATTTCCTATTATTTATTATTCTATAACTAACTTACCGATATGTGTTTACAATTTTACCATAATGATTTATGAATTTTCATCTTTTTTCTAAATATATTTTTCTGGGCATCTAGTTTTGATTCTCCCATTCTTATGTTTTGTGAGTATAGAAAAGTTGCAACCAACCTATACCCACAACTACCCTCTAATCCCTCTTTCTAGTAACTTTGACACCATAAACTATAGCTTTGAATTTTCAACATGAATTTTGCATTATTTTCTCATGGTCCACGCATTTAACCATGTCCACATACTAATTTATATGCTACATGAATGTTATTCGGACTCTCCAAATGGATAGAAAATCTAGTGGCATTCCTTTTGGTCATTGAGAAAAGTTTGAATCCTTTGAAGCAATTTACAACTCCATAATAAGAGATAAACCACTTGTAAGATCACTCATAGGCATACACGGGTCATGAACTTTTGTACTTAATCCCTTGTTTAATTTAAAAATTATGTTTCAAGTGCATGTATGTGTACGAATTTGTGTACTTTTTTTGTGCAGAATTCAGACATTAAGTTGGTAAAATGATAAATTCTATCATATGCAAAATTTTAATAACAATTACTAATTCATTTAAAGCATAATTCATCTATTATAACTTTTTTATTTTTTGCAGTAACAAATTAAAACCAATAACAATTTATCACATCAAAATATTTGCAATTAAAATACAATCTATGATAAGTAGAATACCTTTTAATCCTACTTGATTTAGTCCCTTGGTGTAGATTATCTCCTTGTAGAGATGCCTCCTCTTTTGGTTTTCTTGTCCAAAAATGGATTTACCTCCTAACCATATAGGAACAACCTCACTAGCTCTCTAGCTCTAGGAAATCCTTGGGGGGCTTCCTATCCCTCCATTCCCAAAGCTATAAAAAAACACAACCCAACAATATCTCAAATTCAATCCCAAAATTCAATTTGTCTCACAGTTCAATTTTCCACTTCTTGGTGTTCTCCTTCTCTTCAACCCAATAATTTTGCCCTAAATATCCAAATCCCCTCTCCTTCCTTTATCCTTCACTCCCAAAACCCTCCTATCCTTTTCGAGAAGGTCAACAAATAATAAAATAACCTTCCCTGATAGCATTCTATGATTTCTTCCCTAACATAATATCTATTTTTAAATAAAAATAAATTGGGTATATCATGCAACTCAAATCTCACTAAATTCAATTTAATTTTAATGAAAACATATTTTCCATTTACAAAAGATAATAAGTCTCTTAAATGAAATTCAATAATTTAAATAAAATAACCTTATAATCCATTTAATTTTTTATTTTACTAAAAACATCATACACACCTTAAAATAATAATAATATATTAACTAGTATTCCTCTTAATGATACTAACATACACATGCAAGGTATATATGTGTAGATAGCACATACATAGCTTGTGCGTGTACTACTAATAAAAAAACATCACATGTAATGCACAATTCATGTATGATCACAACCAAACAAGAAGTATAATAAATCTTGTAATGCATTAATCAATAATCTATATAATAGAGTAACAATAATTCATTAGTCAAAACAATTCAATACAATTTGAACATAGAGTAACAATAATTCATTAGTCAAAACAATTCAATACAAATTGAACATTACACCTAAATTAATATAGCATTTATTACACAAAAAGGAATAAGTAAAGCACTAAGTTTACATTACTAACTCCTAACAACACTTTCAACTATATTGAAACACCCTTCCTCCATAACCTACTTCCATCTTCCACATCATATCCTTTCCTTTGTTGGATTGTGGGAGCATCAACTATATTGACCTAAATCTAGATAGGACCCATAAGCATAAGTGTCAACTACCTTAACCAAGCTTCCCCAACAGACAATTGGAAGTTACCATCACATGTCTATGGGAGTGTGGCTTAACACAACTGTCCCATGTATCTAGGTTTCAATGGATAAATGATGGACATTACATACACCACTCCTAATAGAAATAGGGTCATTACCCTAGCATTGACCATACTATGGTGCTATTGTTGTTTTGAGATATTTTTCATTGAATATTCAGTTTGGGGCAATCGTGCTACTTGCAAAACCTGCACTTTCCCAAATATCATAGCAATGCATTTGAACCAATGAATAATAGAATAATGTTTTCTAGCATACCATTTCTCATTTGATTTTCATGACACATGTCACTTTAGTATGACACTTATCTCGCTATCACATATCCCATTCAACCTATAGGTTAGTTTACAACACAAGATGATGCATAAACATAAAACTATTGACATGTGATTTCCATGCTACTCATCGATGAGCAATGCAAACCAACTATTTATTCATCATATGCATGGTACTAATTGATTCACTAAAACATATAATTCAAAATGATATCCATGTACCAAAATATTTCATTTAAAATTTTCATGCTAGAAGTAAATCACACAACATCCATCATTAATCATGTAAACAATAATTATTTATAATATTCACCTATATGTAGGTCCACATGTCCATATATTAAAGTATCATTATTTTAATAGTATTCCGCAAATAATAAGCAGGGAAACATAAATAGGCCATAATGTAATTTTAGCTGCTAAAGTTAAAATGACGCATTCCACCACTATAGGGAAAAAGTATGCAATATATCTTATATAAAAGGTGATGTAAAAAAAAAGGTTTACTAAGTCATCCACTTTCTATGTGAATTATCATACCAATCTTATATACATATTAGACCATTTTTAAATTTATCCAAACTAGCTTTGTTCAATTACTTTTATAGTGTTGTGACTTGGTTATATCTAGACCTCACTCGGAAGGGGGGTGTCAGAAAAATTCCATGTATTCTCCATGTTTTTGGATCTTGAACCGATAACTTCATTTTCAGGCACTGCAACAACAATCTCTTCAAGATCTTTGGATGAAAGCCTCAAACTCAATGACCCTATGTTTGAATCTAGATTCTTGATTTTTGTTGTCCCTGCATGGTATTCATGTCAAGTAAGTTTCAATGTTGTATTTATATAATCATAATAACCTTTATTTCACTTTTAATGTCGAGTTTCAAGTACCTGGAATTGGAACAACATCACCCCCTTGATGAATAATCCATGCCAATGAAAGTTGTGCTAGGGTGCATTTATTCTTGTTCGCAAGATATGAAACACGATCAAATAAAATTTTGTTTTTTGCTAGACTCTCTGGTTGAAACCTTGGATGACCACTCTACAAAAATGAAGATAATTATATAAAAATTGCAAAAGAAATCATAAAAAAAATTTGTTGATCAATTTTCAAACAAAAATATAGTATGTATGCTAATTATATGTAAACTAGAATAGATCCATATTAACCTTGGATATATTAAGTACTAAGAAAGACCAAAAAAAAAAACAAAAAAAAAACAAAATGCAAACTTCTAGATGTTTAAACAATCCAGAATTAAGGTAGATCAATACTAATTTTTTATTTTTATTTTTAAATTGATTCTTTCTTTTTTCAACATTAGATTCCAAACACCAAATATTTTTCATTTTATTTTATCATTGCTACTCACATTCATATGTACATAAATATCTCTCCCACAAGGGTGAAAGAGAACCTTGCTTCTCACGGTGCAATTATCAAGGAAAATAACTATGAAAAGTTCTTCAAACATGTACTAAATGAAATTGTTGAAATGAGAACTTGAAATTTTAGTTACCATTGGTATGGTGTAGTCATAATCAAGATTGTGTTTTCATAGCTATTCATGCTTTCTAGTCAAAACTATTTAAATAGATTTATGCCTATATATTAATGACCAAATCAACTTATGTATCCTAACATCCCATAATCATTTGATGAAAAATAAACACGGTATTTTTGACGTGCTTCATAAACTGTATGTGCGAAACAACGGTTCTATCATTTCACATCAAAGCAACCTTTGGTGGGAATTTCACCATAAAAAAGTTATTGAAATGGTTAAAATTAATATCTTTCATCAAGAACCATTAAGGGGTCAATAAAGGGTATATCTAATCTGTGGATCAAAAAAGTGATTATCTAAGCAATAAAATAGATAGCTCCTATCATCATATTTGAAGCTAAGATTTAAGTCTGGTTCATCAAGGATTCTACTCAAGGAAAGGGTGGTTTTCTATTACCAAATGATGTATTTTTGACAGCCTTCACTCCAGAAGGGTTACTAATACAATTTTTATGCTCTATCATGGTTCTATGATCTTTGGAAGCTAACAACAAATCTTGGGAAAATTGATATTTGTTGGAATTATTGTCATTGATGTCAAAGGATTGATGATATAATTAATGTCATATTATGACATTACAATACACATAGAATTTCCAAGATTGATTTATATATATAGGTTTACAAGTATATTAAAAAGGGGTGCATGTGACAAAGTAAAAAGTGAAATGGTGGTTTCAAACCCATGGGTTTGGGGTATTTTCCCATGGTTTAGGGTATTTTTCCATGGTATTTGGGGTATTTGTCCATGGTATTGGGAATTAATTATTTAATTAATGTAAATGTACCTTCATGAAGAGTTATGAAAACATATGATTAAGGACTATCACAGGA
>ML817006.1:145250-174739 GCA_009831015.1 Picea engelmannii
CCTTGATACAAATCATGTTTGAACAACATGATCTAGTGCAGAGAGCCAAACAAGCCATCGACAGGATAAAGGGAGAACTGGGAGAAATGCCTACAGAGTCCAACAAGATAATCAAATTATTAAATTCTAAATCAAAAGAAGAGTTGGAAGCCCTGAAAATTGAGGACAAGATTGAAACAATTCTTGAATTTAAGAGAGTCTTGACCAAGAGGGGACTAATGGTGCAACTCGAGGAGAGAGTTCAAGCAATGGATGTCGTGGTACAGAGGTTTTTCAGCAAGACTGACTCTTTGCAGAAGAAAGGTCTCCCAATTTTATTTGTGATCAATAATAAGTTGATTACTCTCTCATATTATAAATATAAGATTCTCACATTGGCGAAGGATGGGTCCAAGTTCACAGGCATAAAAGGAAGCATCATAGGAAAAGTATTCTTGGAATCTCTGAGATTATACCTGAGTATTCAACAAGAGATAAAGTATATTTTCATCACCAAACCCATCTTCACTAAGTACACAGAGACGGATGAGGTGTACCAAAGGCTGCTCAAAGTCAACATCCCCAGTCAGCAAAGATGGGACGACCTATGTGACTTGATCGACTAAAAGATGATGTGGATGTACAAATTAGCATGCAGAGTAGTCAAAGTCAATTTGATGACTCACCAATGACATTTCTGAAATCAGCTCAAAGAACCCGACAGATCATTAGTAGTTCCCACAATTTTGTATTTTGTTATCTAGTTAGTTAGATTCAGATTCTACCACATCCTGATCATTAATGACAGGATCAATTGTAATTTTTCTTATAAATACTTCAAACTTCGAAGTATTGTGGGTTGATCTTTATGCCCAAGCAAGCTGTAAACTATAATATTTTTGAAGAGATCTACCAGTAATAAAAGGGAAGATTCACAAGATTCCTGCGTGTTTTATGTTGGTGATGTTTACTTCTCTTCATTGAATGGTTTATCTTACTTCGTTATCATCTTGTTTTCTATATCTAATCATTTAAAAGAAGTTAAAGTTGCAGAATTTATCTTCGAATACTCTATTTCTGGATTTTAAAGATCTAAGTGTTTATCTTCTGATGCTGTGATAAAGAAATTCTTCAATGATTCTTTGTTGTAGTTGATCATCTCATCTATTTTTGCTATCCATCACTTTAAATTCTCAAGGATACAACATTAGCATTATCTTGCCCTGTGAAGAGACCTAATAAAATCTGTTCTCAGATCTCAAACCTTAACACAGACTGCATAGCCCAATAGATGCGTAAGCAATATTTCAGCCATTTTATAAAACAAAACAACACAGTCCCATTTATTTAACTAGCCTAATATCTGAAACCTAAAACATATCTAAATATTATAGAGAGATCCCTCTCTGAAACTGGCAGGGCTAGATCCCAGTTTCGAAGTGGTTGGATAAAGTTACCTCTGATAAATTTCTTCTACCTCCTGACAACCTCTGAGAATTTACAGAGTGATAACAAGAGTTACAGTCGGATTAGGAAAAACGTTTTGGGAACAACTAGAAAAGGGGTTAATGTATGTACACAATTAACCATACTACAAAGATCCAATCTTTTGAGGATGCAAATGGTAGTGGATGTAAATGTAACCTTCTCTTGCCAAAATGTCATGTCCCATGCTGACCAAAGTGTGGAAGAAACTGCAATTTCTAAAGGAAATCTAAAATTAAACCATCCATGGGATTTATGCCTCCACCATCTCCAGTTGGGAGTGGGACATCTTCATCTAGACAAAAGAGTTTCCATTCTTATGCAATAGGACCAACTATTACATGGATGTATGGTAAACTAAACCATGATGATCTAGATGATGCCATTGGAAAATTTATTTTTTCCAATGGCATTCCTTTCCAGCTTAGTTTATCTCCTTATTATAAGGACATGTTCCGTGCAATTGCAACAACGATACCCTCATATGTTCCCCAAGTGAAGATAAGTTGATGACAATGTTTTTAGAAAATAAAGTGTCCAATATTAATGTGTATAAAGAGAAGATGAGCAGACATGGGTGAGGGAAGATTGCTATATTTTTATGGATGGGTGGATAGACATTGCCAAATTTCCACTTATTAACACATAGTTACATGCCAATATGGGCCTTTCTTTCTTAGAGATATTGATGATTCTGGAAAGCACAAAGATGCAACTTTCCAATTTGAGCTTCTTCAAGATCCTATAGAGGAGGTTGGGCCTACTGATGTTGTGTAGGTTGCAACAAATGCAATAATAGTGTGCAAATTAGTAGGGTTACTAATTAAAATTAAATGTAAGCATTTTTTTGGATCCCTTGTTGTGTGCATGAACTTGAAAATGCACTTAAAGACATTGGAAAAATTCAGTGGGTATCCACCTTGGTGACAATTGCAAGAGATGTGCATATGTTTATCTGTAACCATCACACCTCCTTGGCCATGTACAGGTCTCACTCTAGGGATGAATTCATCAAGCCCAGAAAGACTAGATATGATAGTTATTTTATCTCATTAGAAAGGATGTTGGAGGTGCAATTAGCATTGTAGGCCATGGTTGTAACTTGGAATTGGAAAAGGTGGATAAAATTCAAGACATGTGAGGGAAAGAATATTAGATTTTGGATATTGCATAATGATTGGTAGACAAATTGTATTTAATTGGTGTCATCCTTACACCCTATAATTGAGTTCATTCACTACTATGACATATTATTCTAGTCATTCACTTGTGAGAAAGAGATATCCTTAGAGTTCTATATGAACTATATTTGACCCATTATTTAGCATAGGTGGGATCGAATGAATGCAAATTTTCACATCAAAGTGTATGCACTCAACCCATAGTGGTGTATGCCCAAGGCCTAGTAGAATTATTCCCATTGAAAACATAGATATCAATAAGGGATTTCAAGTTTCCATTACAAAGATTACAATGTAGAAGAGGGGAGAACACTTTGAACATAGTGGATGTAGTTTGTAGGTCTCAATGGTCCCTTCAATAAGCCCGATGCAAGGGAATATTGTAATGACTTAGGATAGGATGGTCCCATTGGTTGGTGGACCATGTAAGGGGATTATGCTCTAGAGATCCAACATATTTATATCCACTTATTGTCTTGGATTTCTAGTTCCTCCACATCGGAGACAAATTGGTCCACATATAGCTTTATCCACTATATCAAGAGGAATATAATTTCCTCTAGGAGAGAAGAGAAGCTAGTTGCAGTGAAAAATTCCCTACATATTGTGCATAGGAAGACACTAGAGTATTGAAGGGGACCAACAACACCATGAGATGTGGATCCAAAGGATGGTGCATATATATATGAGAATGATGGACCAAATGAGCTGCAACATGGTTTGGTTGGCGTGTCATTGGTTGCTAATGAGAGTGACTCTAACTGAGATAGTAACACTCCCATTGATGATCCCAATGACTTCATGCATGAGATGGATGTAGAGGACCAATAAATGAAATTGACCCCTTGACGCTCATTTTATTTTCAGTGTTCATTTTCCATGGTTATTTTTTGTTTTGAATTTTGAGTCTTGAATCTAGATATTGATGACCTGATACCAAGTCTTTAACTCATTACTCTTTACTATATTTGAGTAATTTCAATTTACTATTTTAGATTTCATTATCTACTACTTTTCTTAGTACTATTTAGCATTATGAATGATGAATCTAAATCTAAATCTAAATCATGTTTATATCATTTACAAATTTGACTTTAGTATTTACATTGCATAATGACGAATTTGCATGGGATAAATTGTTATTGTTGGGATTTTTATTTTTATTTTTTATTAGGGATGGTGTACCTTATGCTAGGGACCCTGCCCCCCATGAATTTGCCTAAAAATTGGGGGATTTCTCCACATGTACCCCATGTGTGTTTCCACGCTCTTATGCTCTTGTGTCTTAGAAACTTTGGTGGAACACTGATTTTTTTGCATTTCAAAGGCCATGGTTGGATGAGGTATGGTTGCAAGGTAGGGATAAAGTATTTTTTCTTATTATAAGTGAAAAATATTATTTAACTACCACATACTTGGGCCTTATTACATCCTTAATTGCAATAATATAGCTAGCATTATGTCTACACATTCTTCTCTATACTTGTAAGTACTATTCTCTGCCTATACAAAATGTTTTATGAGTAAATAAGAAGTATTTAAAACAAAACAAAAACTCATCTAAAGTTACTTTTGAGGAGGAGGATGAGTCTATTAGGGTATAATTGTGTTTATTGGTTATTTATTTCCAAATGTTTTCTTACTAAGGCCACACTTGCAAAGAGTGGCTTCACATATGATAAATGACTTTCCTACTCCAACCACATTCTATGGTAGTGCCAATCAACATGCCAATGTTAGGAACAAATTTAGTAGAAGTTATCATAAATGTTTTATGTTACCATTGATTTGGAGAATAACTCTCCTTAGGGACTCTAAATCCCTCATCCTATCACCTCATGATGGATTGTGGCATTGCATTCAAGTTGTTGCTATCTTTTCTCTAAGGAAATTGAGTAGTAAGTTTTTTTTAAAGGCTCTAGTAGTATTGTTTCTACATTTGAAAGGCCATGGTTGGATGAACTATGGTTGCAAGCTAGGGAAGTCTTTTCTCTTGTTAGAACTGCCAAAGATTATTTGAATACCACATACTCGAACCTTGTTGCACTCTTAACTGCAATAAGACAACTATCATTGTGTCTATACATTCTTCTCTATACTTATAAATAGTATTCTATGCCCATACACAATGTTTTATGAGTAAATAAGAAGTGATAAAAAAAAATCTCATTTGGAGGTACTTTTGAGGATGACTAGTGAGTCTATTATAGGTATTTGAAATTCTTTCTAGCCTATTTTTGGATATGATTTTTATTCTTGTCAAAAGGTTGGGTCTAATGAGAAGATACCTAGTTGGATAATATACAAGGTGGAACTAGAGACTAATGGTGGGAGTATTGATTTTTTTTAGCTCAATTTCATAGCCCAATTTAAGTTTCGAGATTTTAGCTTATACACTTATATAGTTGACATAGAAACATTGATACATATTATGTATTATTAGCATTATAAACTATGAAATAATGAATCATTGTATCATTTCCTATTATTTATTATTCTATAACTAACTTACCGATATGTGTTTACAATTTTACCATAATGATTTATGAATTTTCATCTTTTTTCTAAATATATTTTTCTGGGCATCTAGTTTTGATTCTCCCATTCTTATGTTTTGTGAGTATAGAAAAGTTGCAACCAACCTATACCCACAACTACCCTCTAATCCCTCTTTCTAGTAACTTTGACACCATAAACTATAGCTTTGAATTTTCAACATGAATTTTGCATTATTTTCTCATGGTCCACGCATTTAACCATGTCCACATACTAATTTATATGCTACATGAATGTTATTCGGACTCTCCAAATGGATAGAAAATCTAGTGGCATTCCTTTTGGTCATTGAGAAAAGTTTGAATCCTTTGAAGCAATTTACAACTCCATAATAAGAGATAAACCACTTGTAAGATCACTCATAGGCATACACGGGTCATGAACTTTTGTACTTAATCCCTTGTTTAATTTAAAAATTATGTTTCAAGTGCATGTATGTGTACGAATTTGTGTACTTTTTTTGTGCAGAATTCAGACATTAAGTTGGTAAAATGATAAATTCTATCATATGCAAAATTTTAATAACAATTACTAATTCATTTAAAGCATAATTCATCTATTATAACTTTTTTATTTTTTGCAGTAACAAATTAAAACCAATAACAATTTATCACATCAAAATATTTGCAATTAAAATACAATCTATGATAAGTAGAATACCTTTTAATCCTACTTGATTTAGTCCCTTGGTGTAGATTATCTCCTTGTAGAGATGCCTCCTCTTTTGGTTTTCTTGTCCAAAAATGGATTTACCTCCTAACCATATAGGAACAACCTCACTAGCTCTCTAGCTCTAGGAAATCCTTGGGGGGCTTCCTATCCCTCCATTCCCAAAGCTATAAAAAAACACAACCCAACAATATCTCAAATTCAATCCCAAAATTCAATTTGTCTCACAGTTCAATTTTCCACTTCTTGGTGTTCTCCTTCTCTTCAACCCAATAATTTTGCCCTAAATATCCAAATCCCCTCTCCTTCCTTTATCCTTCACTCCCAAAACCCTCCTATCCTTTTCGAGAAGGTCAACAAATAATAAAATAACCTTCCCTGATAGCATTCTATGATTTCTTCCCTAACATAATATCTATTTTTAAATAAAAATAAATTGGGTATATCATGCAACTCAAATCTCACTAAATTCAATTTAATTTTAATGAAAACATATTTTCCATTTACAAAAGATAATAAGTCTCTTAAATGAAATTCAATAATTTAAATAAAATAACCTTATAATCCATTTAATTTTTTATTTTACTAAAAACATCATACACACCTTAAAATAATAATAATATATTAACTAGTATTCCTCTTAATGATACTAACATACACATGCAAGGTATATATGTGTAGATAGCACATACATAGCTTGTGCGTGTACTACTAATAAAAAAACATCACATGTAATGCACAATTCATGTATGATCACAACCAAACAAGAAGTATAATAAATCTTGTAATGCATTAATCAATAATCTATATAATAGAGTAACAATAATTCATTAGTCAAAACAATTCAATACAATTTGAACATAGAGTAACAATAATTCATTAGTCAAAACAATTCAATACAAATTGAACATTACACCTAAATTAATATAGCATTTATTACACAAAAAGGAATAAGTAAAGCACTAAGTTTACATTACTAACTCCTAACAACACTTTCAACTATATTGAAACACCCTTCCTCCATAACCTACTTCCATCTTCCACATCATATCCTTTCCTTTGTTGGATTGTGGGAGCATCAACTATATTGACCTAAATCTAGATAGGACCCATAAGCATAAGTGTCAACTACCTTAACCAAGCTTCCCCAACAGACAATTGGAAGTTACCATCACATGTCTATGGGAGTGTGGCTTAACACAACTGTCCCATGTATCTAGGTTTCAATGGATAAATGATGGACATTACATACACCACTCCTAATAGAAATAGGGTCATTACCCTAGCATTGACCATACTATGGTGCTATTGTTGTTTTGAGATATTTTTCATTGAATATTCAGTTTGGGGCAATCGTGCTACTTGCAAAACCTGCACTTTCCCAAATATCATAGCAATGCATTTGAACCAATGAATAATAGAATAATGTTTTCTAGCATACCATTTCTCATTTGATTTTCATGACACATGTCACTTTAGTATGACACTTATCTCGCTATCACATATCCCATTCAACCTATAGGTTAGTTTACAACACAAGATGATGCATAAACATAAAACTATTGACATGTGATTTCCATGCTACTCATCGATGAGCAATGCAAACCAACTATTTATTCATCATATGCATGGTACTAATTGATTCACTAAAACATATAATTCAAAATGATATCCATGTACCAAAATATTTCATTTAAAATTTTCATGCTAGAAGTAAATCACACAACATCCATCATTAATCATGTAAACAATAATTATTTATAATATTCACCTATATGTAGGTCCACATGTCCATATATTAAAGTATCATTATTTTAATAGTATTCCGCAAATAATAAGCAGGGAAACATAAATAGGCCATAATGTAATTTTAGCTGCTAAAGTTAAAATGACGCATTCCACCACTATAGGGAAAAAGTATGCAATATATCTTATATAAAAGGTGATGTAAAAAAAAAGGTTTACTAAGTCATCCACTTTCTATGTGAATTATCATACCAATCTTATATACATATTAGACCATTTTTAAATTTATCCAAACTAGCTTTGTTCAATTACTTTTATAGTGTTGTGACTTGGTTATATCTAGACCTCACTCGGAAGGGGGGTGTCAGAAAAATTCCATGTATTCTCCATGTTTTTGGATCTTGAACCGATAACTTCATTTTCAGGCACTGCAACAACAATCTCTTCAAGATCTTTGGATGAAAGCCTCAAACTCAATGACCCTATGTTTGAATCTAGATTCTTGATTTTTGTTGTCCCTGCATGGTATTCATGTCAAGTAAGTTTCAATGTTGTATTTATATAATCATAATAACCTTTATTTCACTTTTAATGTCGAGTTTCAAGTACCTGGAATTGGAACAACATCACCCCCTTGATGAATAATCCATGCCAATGAAAGTTGTGCTAGGGTGCATTTATTCTTGTTCGCAAGATATGAAACACGATCAAATAAAATTTTGTTTTTTGCTAGACTCTCTGGTTGAAACCTTGGATGACCACTCTACAAAAATGAAGATAATTATATAAAAATTGCAAAAGAAATCATAAAAAAAATTTGTTGATCAATTTTCAAACAAAAATATAGTATGTATGCTAATTATATGTAAACTAGAATAGATCCATATTAACCTTGGATATATTAAGTACTAAGAAAGACCAAAAAAAAAAACAAAAAAAAAACAAAATGCAAACTTCTAGATGTTTAAACAATCCAGAATTAAGGTAGATCAATACTAATTTTTTATTTTTATTTTTAAATTGATTCTTTCTTTTTTCAACATTAGATTCCAAACACCAAATATTTTTCATTTTATTTTATCATTGCTACTCACATTCATATGTACATAAATATCTCTCCCACAAGGGTGAAAGAGAACCTTGCTTCTCACGGTGCAATTATCAAGGAAAATAACTATGAAAAGTTCTTCAAACATGTACTAAATGAAATTGTTGAAATGAGAACTTGAAATTTTAGTTACCATTGGTATGGTGTAGTCATAATCAAGATTGTGTTTTCATAGCTATTCATGCTTTCTAGTCAAAACTATTTAAATAGATTTATGCCTATATATTAATGACCAAATCAACTTATGTATCCTAACATCCCATAATCATTTGATGAAAAATAAACACGGTATTTTTGACGTGCTTCATAAACTGTATGTGCGAAACAACGGTTCTATCATTTCACATCAAAGCAACCTTTGGTGGGAATTTCACCATAAAAAAGTTATTGAAATGGTTAAAATTAATATCTTTCATCAAGAACCATTAAGGGGTCAATAAAGGGTATATCTAATCTGTGGATCAAAAAAGTGATTATCTAAGCAATAAAATAGATAGCTCCTATCATCATATTTGAAGCTAAGATTTAAGTCTGGTTCATCAAGGATTCTACTCAAGGAAAGGGTGGTTTTCTATTACCAAATGATGTATTTTTGACAGCCTTCACTCCAGAAGGGTTACTAATACAATTTTTATGCTCTATCATGGTTCTATGATCTTTGGAAGCTAACAACAAATCTTGGGAAAATTGATATTTGTTGGAATTATTGTCATTGATGTCAAAGGATTGATGATATAATTAATGTCATATTATGACATTACAATACACATAGAATTTCCAAGATTGATTTATATATATAGGTTTACAAGTATATTAAAAAGGGGTGCATGTGACAAAGTAAAAAGTGAAATGGTGGTTTCAAACCCATGGGTTTGGGGTATTTTCCCATGGTTTAGGGTATTTTTCCATGGTATTTGGGGTATTTGTCCATGGTATTGGGAATTAATTATTTAATTAATGTAAATGTACCTTCATGAAGAGTTATGAAAACATATGATTAAGGACTATCACAGGATGACGCACAACATGAAAGGAGCAAGCTAGGGTTTGACAGTCACAGACACAACAAAGCACAACATGGTTACCAAAGGGGGTGGTAATGGAACCCCCTCATACAAGAAGGTAGTGGTGGATAGGAGGAAAGGCCCACGAGGTAGAGGTTTCAAGGAACCAGTGATGAGCACCTCGGGTTCAGGACCGGAAAAAAATTAGGAAAGCAACCTAGAAAAAAAGGGATCGCATGGGGGAAGAAGCCAGAGAAACCTAGAATGAAGTGCAAGAACCAGAAAACCCCAATGGGGTAGAAGGGTGCAACCTGTGTAAACCTAAAACAACATTGATACCCAAGGTGATACTGGAAAACCCACAAATGCAACTCTTTCGGGACTAGATGAAGATGCATGCACTAATTTGCAAGTTCATGGGTTTGTGGCCCACATAAAGAACATTGCGCAACTGGATAAAATATCATTGGAAGCCAAGCGTTCTAAAGTGTTCTTCACAAAAGTGTTCATGAATTTGGAGGACACAGATAAAGTCTTTGAGGGGGGGCACACTTCCACGCCTCAGCAAGACTGTACATGCGACCATGGAAGGAAAAATTCTCCCAAGAGAAAGAAACCTTCAAGAATGTACATGTCTAGCTGCAGATGCACTCTCTGCCACTAGACTACTGGCTACCCTCCACCTTCGAAGCAATCAGGAACAAACTTGGAAAATATGTGAAAACATCGGAAGCAAACCTAAAAGGGAGATATACCTCCTATGAAAGGATCTGCATAGAGATGGATGTTTCAGGGGCACTTCCAGAACCCATAAGACTGGAATTCAGGGATGAGGAATGGATACAAAGCATCGATTATGAGTAGATCCCATTCAGATGCAAAAGATTCCATGGACATGGACACCTATTCAGAGAATGCCCTCTCAATAAAAAACAAGAAGTGGAAAACACCAAAATACAATAGGATGAGGATGGGTTTATCAAGTCGAACCATAGAAAGAGAGCAAGCAAGAAACCAAGTAAAAACCCAATGGGAAGCAATCCAAAAGATAGGACTAGAATGAAAGGGCATGAAAAAACCTACAAAGGGGAAGAAGGAGGAAAGGAAAAGGCAAAATCCAAAGAAGCTAAGGACCAAGCCACAAATGAGAACACAAACAATCCAAGCAATAAGATGGAGTAGGGGGGTAGCGCAACTCCTATGGAAGGAGAAACCAAAGATGCCAACACACCCATGCAAGAGGTAGATGGAGACGCGGAAATGAAACCAAGTGAGGTAGGCACGAAAGATCCTGACCTCAAAGATATTGTGGAAAGGGAAGGAACAGATCTCCCGAACATACTGGAGAAATGGAAAAGGTAGGGCATAAACAATGTACCAACGGAACAACTAGACCGTATCCAATACCTATTCCTCCTAAGGGAGGAAGAAAAATCCAGATGGCTCAAGTGCACGCAGGGGGAGATAGGACACCTAGGAATCAAAGCAGGTGAGGGACAACCACAACTCTCACCCAAGCAAACGCAAAGGAAGAAAGGCAGGAAATCAAACAACGTAGCCCTACAGGAACTAGAAGCTCTGCTGATAAATTCAGGTAAGATCAAGAATCTCTTTCCCAACTCCCCCCCACATGTTTAAATCAATATTATAACATGGAATATTAGAGGCCTAAATAGCCCACAAAAACAAAAGAATCCTTAAAAACAGAATGGGGAAGGAACAACCAGACCTTTGTTTCATCCAAGAGACAGAGTGTACTGTAGATAGAATGGAAACAATAAGTAAAAAACAATGGAGCAAGTACAATACGTTGGTTGTCGAAGGACAGTAGATGGCAGGCAGTATTCTCACTCTGTGGAACCCACAAGTGATGAATCTACTAGCATCCAAAGCCACCAGATACACACTTTCAGTTAACATGCAAATCATAGGTAACACATAGGTGATTCTATGCACTAATGTGTATGGTCCCCAGATGTTGGAAGAAAAGAGAAGAATGGTCCTAGACCTATAAAACCTAAAATCTTGTTACAACAACCTCCACTAGATCCTGGACAGGGACTTCAACATCATCACGACACTTGCGGAAAAAAATGAGGCACCAGGAGATTGGATAGAGATGCAGAAGACTTTTCAGCTTTTATTGACACAGTGGAGATGGTGGACATCAAAACCAGTAATGTCCAGTTCACATGGAACAACAAATAGATAAATCAACATCAGATAGCGATGAGGCTAGACAGATTCCTGGTGTTAGAATCCATCATCCTATAGGGTTTAACTTTAGACTATAGCATCCTTCCCTGGGGGGATTCAAATCACTGGCCAGTCCAACTCAAAGAAAAATTCTGAACCACACCAAAAAACAGACCTTTCAGATTCGAGAAATTTTGGATTGAACATCCCACCTTCAAAGAGAACATCAACCAATGGTGGTGGGAGCCACAACCTGAACAAGGGACAAGGATCTTCAACCTTTATAAGAAACTCAGGTTCATCAAACATAAACTCAAGGAGTGGAACAAGGAAATCTTTGGAAACATAAACCAAGAAAAAAGAATTATTGAAGACATAATGAGGAACCTCCAGGAAATATGCATAGACGTAGGATATATAGAGGATCAAAAAAAGGAAGAGATCCAATTGACCCAGAAATGGGAAGCAAGATGCCAGTAGGAAGAGACTCTATGGTGCCAAAAGTCCAGAATCAGGTGGCTAAAGGAAAGAGAGCAAAATACAAGGTTTTTTCATAGAACCACCATTGCTAGAAGAACCCAGAACAAAATCCTAAAAACTCGGGATCAGGATGGGATGGAGAGAGAGTCCCACAAGGAGATCGAAAATATACTGGTAAACCACTTCCATGGGATATCCTAGGAACCCAACCAAGATCGAAAAGAGGCCATACAAAGGATAACTCAACACATCCCCATGCTAGTTACCGAGGAACAAAATATCAACCTAAACAAACCCATCGCTAAGGAGGAAATTGACCAAGTGGTCCAAGAGATGCCCAATGGAAAGGCCCCAGGTCCATATGGTTTCACAGTGGAATTCTTCAAAGCCTGCTGGGAAGTGGTCAAACATGACGTCTATGGGGTGGTGGAAGACTCCAGATGCTCGGCCTCCATTTTGAAAGCGCTAAATGCCACAATGATCACTCTAATCCCTAAAGAAAATGAAGCTAGAACCCCAGACCACTACAAACCCATAGCATTATGCAATGTGGTTTACAAGATAATCTCCAAATTCATAGCTAACAAAATGAAACCTCTCCTACCCTCACTGATTTCCTAGGAACATGCAGGTTTTGTAGAAGGGAGACAAATTTTGGACAACATCATCCATGCCCATGAACTGATACACACACTAAAAACCCAGAGGAGAGGGGGGATGATAATCCAACTTGACCTAGCAAAGGCTTATGACAAAATTAAATGGCACTATATGGTCAAGACTCTGGAAGCTTTTGGATTTATGCAACACTAGATCAACTGGATTGTTAGCCTATTTTCAACGATCAGTTACTTGCTGTTAATCAATGGAGCCCCAAACAAACCCTTCTGGCCTTCAAGAGGCATCAGACAAGGAGACCTGCTATCACCTTTCCTGTTCATTCTGATGATGGAAGGACTCAGTAGAAGCATAAAAAGTGCAACTGCAACAGGAGAAATAACATGCATCAAACCTTTCAAAAACTGCCCTACCTCCACGCATCAACAATTCGTTGATGACACCATACTCCATGGCACACCCATGGTCAAGGAAGTGAAAACATAAAAAAGAATATTAGAAGAGTCTGGGGAAGCCTCGGGAGAGGAGATCAATCAGTCCAAATCCATGATATATTTCTTCAATACCAACTTGGCAATTCAAAGGAACTTGACAAATATTTTGGGGTTTGAACGCAAAACTCTCCCAACGAAAGACTTGTTAATTCCCCTAACGGACAGAGCATGCAAAATGGCAACATGGGAAGGAGTGATTGACAAGCTAAAGGAGAGGGTGAAAAACTAGACTTACATATCCCTCAACCTTGTGGGGAGACTTGTCCTGACCAAAGCGATTCTGCAAGCAATTCCGATCTATATGATGTCAGTGTTTCCTACTCCCAAAGGAATACTCCAAAAAATAAGAGCCATCCAAAGGGACTTCCTATGGCGAGGAGCGGAAAGAAAGAAAAAATGGGCCGTTGTGGCCTAGGAGAAGGTTTGCAAACCAAAATACAAAGGAGGCCTGGGGTTACAAGACCCACAAGTAACCAACGAAGCCTACGAGGTGAAACTTTGGTGGAGATGGGTCAAAGAGAATTCAACACCATGGGAAACCCTCTGGAAGGCCAAGTATGTCCCGGACATCAATGACCATGATCAAATTTGTTTTATGAGCACAAGAGAAGGATCAACCATCTGGAATCTAGCCTGGCGCAACAAAACCTGGATCCAAAAACACAACTTCTGGGAAGTGATGAATGGTAAAACAACCAGATTTTGGGAGGACGCGTGGCAACAGAAACCCATAATGGAAAATCCGGACAGGGAGGAACTCCAATAGAAGATTATTGCGCAAGGAAAAATCAAAATCCATCACTACTGGAAAAAGAAAATGACTGCGACAGATGGAGGATCTGGGACAAACTCAATCCATAAAACAAAGGTCGGATCGCAACAATAACGAAAGAGGTGGAGGAGGAAATGGGGAAAAGGAAAATAGTAGTCTCAAAAGAAGATGACCAACTAAGATGGGGCAGGAAAAATGGAGGGGAATTCAACTTAAAAGAATCCCGGAATTACATCATGGACTAGGACCAAGAAGACCCGGCACAAGAGTGGGGAAAGATTTGGGGCAGCCCCAGTGGCCAAAAATCAAAATGTTCAAATGGCTAGTACTCCACAACTGAATTCTAACTTGGGAAAACCTAAGGAAAATATGTTTCATAGGCCCATGCCACCTCTGTCAAGTGAAATAAGAAACAATGAATCACCTCCTCGACGAATGAAATTACATAGCATAGATATAGGATTGGGAGATAGGCATATTTCGCCAGTCCAATAGGACTCGAGGTAACATCAGTGCAACCATCAATAACTGGAATGAGAGTTACAATGAAAATGAAATGGTAAACCTATGCTGGAACCTCATACCAGGGATGATCATATGGGCAATATGGAAAGAAAGGAACCGACGCATCTTCAGGAATGAAAGCCTCTCAGAAGGGAAACTCAAGAAAGCAATAATCTCACAAATCTGAGAAACGGTGTAGAGCCGCAATTGCCAGACTGAAAGAGCGCAAATCACAGTCCAAGACTCCCAAATCTTGGAAACCTTTCACCTAAAAGAAGGGTGCAATAGTACACAGGTAGGGCGGCCACTGCAACTCCAATTAGGAGAGCGCAACTGGACACCTCCACCGGCAGGTTTCCTCAAGTTAAATTTTGACGGGGCGGCAAAAGGAAACCCAAGAATGATAGGAATGGGACAGGTGATCAGATATAGTGGGGGTAACATAATCTGGGTGTACGTTGGGAGCTTGGGAAACTCAACCAACAATGTAGTGGAATTTGGAACCATGGAGCTCGGTCTTGAAATTCTAAGCCGATGACCAACACTATTGTGGAAGGTGACTCCACCTTGGTCATCAACACGGTGAAGAGACTCCAAAACGACCCCAGAGTGGGCAAGATTTAGAAACACTGGTGCTTGGGACACTCCCTACAAAAAATCCAGGAGCATCTACAAACGATTAACACCGTGGAGTTGCGCTAGGTATGCAGGTCAGCAAATGGCTTGGCGGACAAAATTGCCAATGAGGGGGTTAGCAAGGAAGGACCGAAACTAGATACTACTTGGATCAACATCCTGCAAGGATATTTTAGAACGGACTGCACCCAACTAGCGATAAAATATCGGGACAACAACTTAAGAAAGGAAGGTCACATCGAGGAGGGCAACGAAAGGCTCAAAGGACCCAGGCAGATATGACTTCCCAACACTCGACTACCAATCACAATTCCAGATCAAATTATACAACAGACGAGGGTACAGAAACAAGGTCGTGTCAATAGTAATATTTGTAGGGAAAGCCCATGGGAAATTATCGATGGCAAACAACAAACAACTAATGACATAAGGCAAGAGGGATTGACACAGACCAATATCGATCCACCACGCCAAGGACTAGGTACGGGGAAGTGTCCAGTAGGATATCAAGCGAGCAGGGGAAAGGGACAATACATAAATAACGGTTGAGTCATCATGATCATACATACAGTGACGGGGAAAAAGGATGGGAAGTTTCACCTCTACGGGCAGACCATGATTGGAAGGACGATCCCACAGCGGGGAAAGTTCAATAAGATAATAAACAACAGGAAGAAAGGAAAACATAAGAGCGCAATTGCAGAGGCTACCAAAATACACAAGGGAAGGGAAAGAAGGAACCCCTGGGTAGACAGGAACAGGTTGAGAATGCAACAAAGGAGCATCCATAGGCTAGACAAGATGGTGCGTATGAAGTGAACAAACAAGAAAAGAAACCCCCAGGGGAAGGGAACTCCGAACAATCCTCGGCGGGTTTCAAGGATGGAGCAGGCGAAAAAAGACACGAAGGGCACCTTTCATGCTCTGGTTGCACTGAAAGGAAAGGAAACCATCACTCAACTGGAGAAGGCAATCAACGAAAAGCGCAAGGGAAAAACATGGGATGCTCTGGCTCAGGAAGCAGACTGGGTAACTGACCAAGGAGCCACGCAGCCCAGGGAAACCCTCTACCACAAAACAGTGGAGATGGCATGGAAAACAAAGATCTTGATTGGAAAAGTGAGTTTGGAGAGGGAGGACTCTAGACAGGAGAACAACAATGAACACACGAAACTGTTGAACAAATTCTTGAGGTGCCTCAACAGTCTGGAAACCATTACCAAACTCCTAATTGAGGTCGAGATGGACCAGAAAGCCAAGATGGATCGGTTGGATGCTCAATTCCACCTCTACCTACGCTATGTCCATCACATGGACATCACGCCAGCTGACGGGAAAGGAGCGCCAACACATATCAGAAAGACTCACATGGTCCCCCAAAAGGAGGAGAACAAGGGCCAGGCAGATGAAGGAAAGAAACATATCATCATCCTGCACTAGTGTTTGGTCAGTCTATTGTCAAGTCAGTCGGGTCAGTCCTGTGTCAATCTCAGCTTCTGTTACTGTTATTTTGGTTATCCTTTTCATGTATGTTGTGCTTATACTGTCAAAAACTGAATTTGGTAGGACTGGGCTGGTTTCCCATGGTGGCAGTCCAGTCCTACCCCTTTCCTATTTCAGAAAACTCAACTTGGGAACCTCTGGCTTGGTTTCCTTTTTGGCAGACGAGGGAGTTCCCATTTTTTGTATCATAACCCCCCTTTAGCAATACAGGTTCTTAAACTCACTTACAAAAAAAAGAGAGTTATGAAAACATATTAAAAGAGAAAACATTGAGAGTCTGTGTGTGTTAAAAATGGATTAGCAAAGATTGAATTGCAAAATCAATTTCAGGTCATCTTGGCATTTTCACGATAAATGTTTTCTAGTATTTTTCATACCTTGATATTTTGTAGAGATAGAGGAGAGATATTGGTGTACATGTGGTAAGAATATCAGATGTTGGTTCGCTATACTTTCAGAGATATGCTCTGTGGAAGTTAGGGTTCATGAATACTCCTAAAATCAATTTCAAACAGGTCAACTTGGAACTTTTGCCATAAATGATTTTCTAGAATGTTTAATACCTTGATATTTTGAAAAGACAAATCTGATATCTTGGTTTACATGTAGTAAAAATATTATACATTGGTTCAATATAATTTCAGAGATATTCTTTGTGGAAGCTAGGGTTCCTTATTTCTCCTTAAATCAATTTCAAATAGGTCATCTTGGCACTTTTGCTATAACTTATTTTTTGGGATGTTTCATACCTTGCTATTTTACAAAGATATAGGATATATATAGGTGTACATGTGGTAAAAATATAATATGTTGGTTTGCTATAATTTTGGAGATATGCTCTGTGGAAGGGGTTCTTGAATTTTCCTAAAATCAGTTTCAAACATGTCAGCTTGACACTTTCGCTATAACGTATTTTCAGGGATGTTTCACAACTTGATATTTTGCAGAGACAAGAGATATCTTGGTGTACATGTGTTAACACTATCATATTTTTTTTCTCTATACTTTCAAATATATGCTCTATGGAAGTTAGGGTTCTTGGATTCTACTGAAATTAGTTTCAAACAAGTGAGTTTGGCCCTTTCGCTACAACTTATTTTCTGGGATGTTAAAGATCTTGGTAATTTTTTAGAGATAGAGGAAAGATATTGATGTACGTGTGATAAAAATTTCATATCATGGTTCGCTATACTTTCATAGATATTCCCTATGGAATTTAGGGTTCCTGAATGCTTCTAAAATTAGTTTCAAACAAGTTAGCTTGCCACTTTTGCTATAACTTATTTTATGTGATGTTTCAAAACCTGATATTTTGCAGAGGTAGAGGAAACATACAGATCTACCTTAGGTAAAAATTTCATAATAATATTTTAAAAATTGGATACATGGCATGTTCTACAAGTTCGTTCTTGGGAATAATCCCAAAACAACAAGATTTGGAAAAGTTACCATTTGGGAATTCAAATTATAGTCAGAATTGGTAAAGGAAGAAGTAGTGAGAAGACCTGATGAAGGTAGAAGTAGTTAGTATACCTGGTAAAGGTAGAATAAACAAGAATAATTGGTGAAGGAAGAAATAACAAGCATACTCAGTGAAGGTTGGTGCAACTCAGAGATTGGTGCTTCTTCCTAAGTTGGTGCTTAGTGGCAGGGATTGGTGTCTACAAAGATCTATAAGAGATATATGTATCTTTCTAAGTTGGTTCTTAGTGGTGGGGATTGGTGTCTCCAGTAGAATGGTGTTTACAAAGATCTGAAAGAGATTGGTGTCTCTTTCTAAGTTGGTGCTTAACAGCAGGGATTTGTGTCTCCAGTAGATTGGTATATACGAAGATATGTATGAGTAGGTTTATCCCTACCAGGATTTATATCAGTGGATATTGGTGTCTCTAGTAGGTTGGTGTCTACAAAGAATTATAAAGATAAGTTTTGTGGTTTTCTCCCAAAAGGGTTTCCACATAAATATTGTGTTCCATATTCTGTAGTTAATATGTGATTGTTTTCATATGGTTGATGAATGTTTGAAAAAGTAAAAAATTATCTTATACTAATTCACCCCCCACTCTAATTATAAGTGAGTGCTAAACAATTGGAATCAGAATGGGTTCCTTCAAAAACAATCTAACCACTAGAAGATATATTTGGGGAGCACACACAGTCGGTCAAGAAGGTTTCTCCACAATCATGGATCCATTATTTGACAGAGCAAACTATTCCTTCTAGAGCATAAGGATTCAAACCTATTTAATGGATCTTGGTTTTTATATTTGGAAATCAATCATGAATGGTTATACAACCTCAACAACTCCACCAAAAGGTGTGACTAGGAAGAAGCCCAGTGAAAATAATGCAAAATCCATGAATTTCATCTTGTGTGGTCTATTAGAATTTGAGTTTGTTAAGGTGATGCATTGTTGATCAGAAAAAGAAATTTGGGACAAGATTCAAAATATCTATGAAGGTGATGACAAGGTTAAGAAGGAAAATCTCCAAACTCATAAAATATGGTTCGAGAGTATGAAAATGAAAGACGAAGAAAATCTTGCATCCTATCTTCTCCATGTGGATGAAATTTTCAACACCATTAGAGGACTTGGTGAAAAGGCTCAAGAATTGATGATTGTACAAAAGGTGTTAAGGTCACTCCCCTTAATATTTGATGCCAAAGTTTATTTCATTGAATAAATGAAGGATCTCGATTCATTAAAAATGGATGAATTGCATAGGATCCTCATGGTATATGAAATGAGGACAGAGAAAGAAAAGCCATCAAAGAAAGAAGAAACATTCAAATCCTCAAAGAAGAAAAATAACAAAGAGCATGAATCAAGTGATATATTTGAAAATTAATTAGATGCAAAGGAAGAAAATTTTGTGAGAAAAATAAAAAAAAATGGATCTGGAAAATACAAAGGTAAGTTACCCTTCAAATGCCTTAATTGTGGAAAAGTAGGACATTTTGTTGATAAGTGTCCATATGCAAAAGATTAAAGTAGTGATGATGAAGAAGACCGTAATTTAAAGAAAGGGAGAAAACATCATCTACACAAAAATAACCACAAATAGGACAAGCATGAAAAGAAGAACTCTTATAAGCAGAAGAAGAGTCTTTGTTGAAAAGGGGTTAGTGACTCGTCTGAGGAAAACAATGAAAGCAATTTTGATAGTGATAGAGAAGAAACTCCCT
Organism: Picea engelmannii; assembly: GCA_009831015.1. NCBI lineage: Eukaryota > Viridiplantae > Streptophyta > Pinopsida > Pinales > Pinaceae > Picea > Picea engelmannii. The sequence goes on from ML817006.1 coordinate 165,369, forward strand.
TATGGAAATTGAAACAAATATTTATGAAGACAAATGGAAAGAAACAACGGTTTCATAAGAAGAGGAAAATGTTGAAATAGAAGGGGGAGTGGATCTTGAAGAAGAACTAATGTTTTACTTAAGAGAAATAAAGAAACTTAGGAAAAATAATTTGAAACAAAAGGAGAAGATGCAGAAATATGAAGATAAGATCATGATTCAAATGCCAAAATGTCACAAAGCCTTGAATAAATAGAGAAGACTATTATTAGCCTAAAGTTCCAACTAGAAGAGGAAAAAAGGATGAAAGCGGTGGTGAGAATACAACTAAAAATAAATAAAAAATAACAAATAAATAAATACGAAGAGCTAGAATTTGAAATTGTTTCCTTATGAAAGGAACTGGAGAAAACAACTGTTAAGTTGAATGAAAGTTTGAAGTTATAAAAGAGTATTTAGACCTTAGATAATATCTCCAATTCTCAAAGGTATCCATTCATTAATATAGGTCTTGGATATGATGTTGTTGTTGCCTCCCTACCTACACCTAGCCTTGCTACAACTAGGGGAGTTTTATTTGTTGCAGGTGGAGCTCAAACTAGTTTTCCAGAAGAGAAGCCTATTGTTGATTGTGCCAAATAGATTGATGAGTTGTATGTTCCTCACATGGAAGCATTTGAGCATACATAGGACAATTTTACCAATATGTCGAGTTTTTATACTCATGTAAGTGAATCTGACCTTGAGCCTATTTCCTTTGATTAGATAGCACAAAAATATGTGCCCTGTCATCATCCTCACTATAAAATTGAAGGAATGCAAATCATGTTTTCATATTTTTTCAAAAGAGACATCAAAGAGATAATTCTGGACCGGTGCCAACTACCAGGATAGATTGTGATTGGATTTCTGGATGGTCGTTGAATATTTGACTAGATGTTTGAGGACATCACATTGTTGTGTATCATCAGTTTTATAGTCATGCAAAATTTCTCTTACTTACTAACAATTTCCTTGAAAGTGGTTGATCGAGGATTGGCCCAACATGGCATTCTATTGGATTTTTGAATAAGTTCTTAAGGAGAAGCACCAGTTCAGGGGGAGCATCCCTTTTCCATTGACGTAAAAGGGGGAGAGTTGCAGACAGAGGGAGAATTCTCTTTATTCCTGGGAGATTTGTAGACAGGGGAATAATTCTTTCTATGCATGGTGGACTATGTGTTTCATTGCAGGATTGTCATCAATGACAAAGGGGGATATTGTTTGAATTATTGTCATTGATGTCAAAGGATTAATGATATCATTAATGTCATATTACGACATTACAATACACACATCATTTCCAATATATATATATATATATATATATATATATATATATATATATATATATATATATATATATATATTAAAAACAGGTGCATGTGACAAAGAAAAAGAAAAATGGTGGTTTCAAACCCATGGGTTTGGGTTATTTACCCAGGGTTTGAAGTATTTTCCCATGGTATTTGAGATATTTTTCCATGGTATTGAGAATTAATTATTTTATTAATGGAAATTTCCCTTCATGAAGGGTTATGAAAAAGTATAAAAAGAGAAAGCATTGAGAGAAAGTGTGTGTGTGTGAAAAATGTATGAGCAAATATTGAATTGTGAAATCAGTTTAAGGCCATCTTGGTATTTTCACAAGAACTTTTTTTCTATGGAGTTTCAGACCCTAATATTTTGCAGATACAGATGCAAGATATTTTTGTACATGTGGTAAAAATATTAGATGTTGGTTCACTATACTTTCGGAGATATGTTCAATGGAAGTTAGGGTTCACGAATGCTTTTGAAATAAATTTCAAACAAGTTAGCTTGGCACTTTCGCTATAACTTATGTTTTGGGATGTTTCAGACCTTGTGATTTCATAGAGAAAAAGGAGGGATACTGATGTACATTTTTTAAAAATATCAAATTTTGGTTCACGATAATTTTTGAGATATGATCTGTGGAATTTAGGGTTCCTGAATGCTCAAGAAATCAATTTCAAAGAGGTCAAGTTGGAACTTTCGCTATAATTTATTTTCTAGGGTGTTTCATACCTTGTGATTTTGTGGAAAAAGAGGATACATCTTGGTGTAAATGTGGTAATACTATCATATTATGGTTCTCTATACTTTCAAAGACATGCTTTGTGGAAGTTAGGGTTCTTGAATGCTTCTGAAATCAATTTCAAATAGGTCAACTTGACACTTTCACTATAACTTATTTTTTGGGATGTTTCGGACCTTGAGATTTTGTAGAGATAAAGGAGAGGTATTGGTGTATATTTTATAAACATAATAGATGTTGGTTCAATACAATTTATTATATATTACCTATGGAAGTTAGGGTTCCTAAATTCTCTTGATATTAGTTTCAAACATGTCATCTTTGCACTTTCTTTATAAATTATTTTCTATGATGTTTCAGACCTTCATATTTTGTAGAGATAGAGGAGAGATATTAGTGTACATGTGGTAAAAATAACATGTTATGGTTCACTAAAATTTTGGAGATATTCCTTGTGGAAGTTAGGGTTCCTGAATGCTCCTGAAATTAATTTCAAAAAGTTCGTCTTGGCACTTTTTCTATAGATTATTCTTTGGGATGTTTCAGATCCTTATATTTTGTAGGCCTAGAGGAGACATAAAAAAACTAGATCAGGTAAAAATTTCATAATCATTTTTTCAAAATTGGATACGTGAAATGCTTTACAAATTCATTCTTGGGAAGAGGCCCAAAACAACAAGCTTTGGGAAAGTTTCCATTTGGAAATTCAAATTTTAGTCAGACCTAGTAAAGTTATAAGTAGTGAGAATGCCTGGTGAAGGAAAAATTAGTGATTAGACTTGATAAAGTCAGAGGCAAAAAGAAGACCTAGTGAAGGAAGAAATAGAAAGAAGACTCAGTGAAGTTTGGTGCATTTCAAAGATTGGTATCTCTTGATAAGTTGGTGCTCAGTGGTGGGGATTGGTGTCTACGAAGATATATAAGAGATAGATGTCTCTTAATAAGTTTGTGCTTAGTGGTATGGATTGGTTTCTATGAATATATGAAAGATGTTGGTGTCTCTTGCTAAGTTAGTTCTTAGTAGTGGGGATTGGTGTCTATGAAGATATGTAAGAGTAGGTTTGTGCCTACTAGGATTTGTATCAGTGGGGATTAGTGTCTCTAGTAGGTTGGTCCCTAAAAATATTTGTAACAGTAGGTTGGTGCCAACAAATATTTGTAACATTAGATTGGTTCCTACAAATAATTTTAAAGAGAATTTTCATGGTTTTCTCCCAAAATGGTTTCCACGTAAATATTGTGTTCTATGTTATGCAATTAATATGTGATTATTTTCTTACGGTTGATGAATGTTTGAAAAAGTAAAAAAAAAAATATTATATTGATTAGCCCCCCCTCTCAGTATAAGTGTGTGATCAACAATTGAAATCAGAGTGGGTTCCTTAGAAAATAGTCTAACCAATGGAAGGTAGATCTCGAGAGCACACATGGTCGGTCAAGAAGGTTTCTCCACAAACACGACTCTATTGTTTGATGAAACAAATTGTGTATTCTAGAGCATAATGATGCAAACCTATATAATGTCTCTTGGTTTTGATATTTGGAAATCTTATTTTATTGGTTATACAATCCCAAGAACTCCACCAACAGGTTCGGTCAGGAAGAATCATGTTGAAATTAATGGAAAACTCATGAATGAAATCTTGTGTGGTCTATCAGAATCTGAGTTTGTCAAGGTGATGCATTGTGGATTGGAAAAATAAATTTGGGACAAACTTCAAAATATCTATGAAGGCAATGACAAGGTTAATAAGGAAAATCTCCAAACTCATAGAAGACAGTTCGAGAGTCCAAAAATGAAAGATGAAGAAAATGTTGCATCCTACTCCTCCAAGTGGATGAAATTGTTAACAAAATCATAGGACTTGGTGAAAAGGTTGAAAAAATGATGATTGTATAAAGGTGTTAAGGACACTCCCCTTAAGATTTGATGTCAAAGTTTCTGCTATTAAAGAAATGAAGGATCGTGATTCATTAACAATGGATGATTTTCATGGGATCCTAATGGTGTATGAAATGAGAAAAGAGAAAGAAAATACATCAAATAAACAATAATCCTTCAAAGATCAAACAAGACAAATAACAAAGAGCATGAATTAAGTGATATATTTGACAATGAATTAGATGTAGAGGAAGCATAGTTTGTTAGAAAAAAAAAGGTATCTCGAAAATACAAAGGTAAACTGCTCTTTAAATGATTTAATTGTGGAAAAGTAAGACATTTTTTTGATGAGTGTCCAAATGAAAGTAGTGATTATGAAGAATACCATAACATAAGGAAAGGGAGCAAACATCATCAACACAAAAAATAACTACAAACATGACAAGCATGAAAAGGAGAAGAACTCTTATAAGAATAAGAAGAGTCTATGCTCAAAAGGGGTTAATTACTCATCTAGAAAGTAGTGAAAGCAGGTTCGATAGTGATAGAGAAGAAACTCTTCTTATGGAAATTAAAACAAATAATGATGAAGACAAAGGGAAAGAAATGATGGTTTCAAAAGAAGAGGAAAATGTCGAAACAGAAGGGAAGTGGATCTTGAAGAATAACTCATGTGTGACTTAGCGAATTAAAGGAGCTTAGGAAAATGAATTTGAAACAAAAGGAGGGACCACAAAAATATGAAGAATATGATCATGATTCAAATGTGAAAATGTTACAAATCCTTGAATAAACAGAGATGACTATTATCAACATAAAGTTTCAACTATACGAGGAAAAAAGTATGGAAGAGGTGGTGAGAATCCAGCTGAAGAAAAAGGAAGAAAAATGCGAAGAGATAGAATATAAAATTTCTTCCTTAAGAAAGGAACTTGCTAAACCAACTATTAAGTTGAATAAAAGATTGAAGTTTGAAAAGAGTATTGAAACCTTAGATAACATCATCAATTGTCAAAGGTCTCCATTTATTAAGAGAGGTCTTTTATTTGATGTTTGTGTTTCCTCCCTACCTACACATGGCCTTACCACAACCAATGAAGTTTTGTTTGTTGTAGGTGGAGTTCAGAATGGTTTTCCAAGACATAAACCTATTGTTAACTGTGTTGAACATACTGATGAGTTATTGTTCCTCACATGGAAGAATTTGAGCATACATATGACATTGTTGTCGATATGTCGGGTTATTCTACTCGTGCAAGTGAACCTGGCCCTGAGCCTACTTCCTCTAATTATCCAACACAAAAAATCATTCCCTATCATCATCCTAACCATAAAAATCGAAGGAATGGAAATCACACTTTCAGATCTTCATAGAAGAGACGTGAAAGTCATAATTGTGGACCAGTTTTGACTACGAGGACAGACTGTGGTTGGATTGATGTATGTTCATGGAATCATTTGACGAGAGGTTTGAGCACTTCATATAATTTTGTATCATCAAATGTACATTTGTGCAATGTTCCTCCTACTTAATGATGATTTCATTGGAAGTGGTCGATCGAGGATCAAACCTACATGATAGTCGACCAGAGTTTCAATTGAGTGCCTAAGGAGAAGCACAACTTTAGGGGGAGAATCCATTTTCTATTGATTTCAAAGGGGGGGAGTTGTAGATAGGAGGATAATTCCTTCTATTTCTAGGATATTTGCATACAAGGGGAGAATTTTTTCTATGCATGGTGGACTATGTGTTTCATTGCAATATTTCCATCAATGACAAAGGTGGAGATTGTTGGAATTATTTTCATTGATGTCAAATGATTAATGATGTCATTAATATCATATTACAACATTACAATACACATAGAATTTCCAATATTGATTTATATATATAGGTTTACAAGTATATTAAAATCGGGTGCATGTGACAAAGTAAAAAGTGAAATGATGGTTTCAAACCCATGGGTTTGGGTATTTTCCCATGGTTTGGTCTATTTTCTCACGGTGTTGGGAATTAATTATTTAATTAATGGACAAGTCCCTTCATGAAGTATTATGAAAAAGTATAAAAAAGAGAAAGCATTGGGAGAAAGTGTGTGTGTGAAAAATGGATTAGCAAATATTGAATTGTGAAATCAGTTTCAAGTCATCTTGGAATTTTCATGATACAATTTTTCTAGGAAGATTCATACCTTGATATTTTGCAGATCTAGAGGAGATATCTTGGTATACTTGTGGTAAACATCTCATATTCTGGTTCATTATACTTTTGGAGATATGTTCGGTGAAATTTTGCTATAACTTATTTTCTGGGATGTTTTAGACCTTGATATTTAGCATAGATAGAGGATAGATCTTGGGGTAGATGTGGTAAACATATCATATTTCAGTTCTCTATACTTTCAAATATATTCTTTGTGGAAGTTAGGGTTCCTGAACTATCTAGAAATTAGTTTCAAATATGTCAGCTTGGAAATTTCAATATAAATTATTTTCTAGGATGTTTCAAACCTTCATAGTTTGTAGAGATAGAGGTAATATATTGATGTACATGTGGTAAAAATATCAGATGCAAGTTTTCTATACTTTCATGGATATGTTCTATGGAATTTAGGGTTTCTTAATGCTCCTAAAATCAGTTTCAAACAGGTCAGTTTGGCACTTTCACTATAATGTATTTTATGGGATGTTTCAGACCTTGATATTTTTCCAAGACAAATTATAGACCTTGGTGTACATGTGGTAAAAATTGAAGATACTGATTTGTTATAATTTAAGATATATGCTCTGTGGAAGTTGGGGTTTCTATTTTTGAATGCTCCTAAAATTAGTTTCAAACATGTCAGATTGGTACTTTCATTATAACATTTTTTTATGGGATGTTTTAGACCTTGATATTTTACAGAGATAGAGGAGATATATTGGTGTATATTTGGTGAAAATTTCAAATGTTAGTTCACTAAACTTTAAGAGATATTCTCAGTGGATGTTAGGGTTCCTGAATGCTCCTAAAATCAGCTTCAAATATGTCATCTTGACACTTTTTCTATAATTTATTTTGTGGGATGTTTCAGACCCTAAGATTGTGTAGAGGAGGAGGATACAAATAGAAGTACCTCAAATAAAAATTTCAAAATCATATTTACAAAATTGGATACATGGTTTTTTATTTTCCTGGTGTTAACCCTTGGTATGTTATGATACCATGTTTATTTTACCACCTTAATCCAACACCTGGAAGTTAGCTCAAAATAAAATCACTTTATCTACTAAAATCATAGTTGAGTAATAAACTAAACATGTAGTGGAAGCATAAACTAGGAAACCAAAATCTCACACACAAGACAACAATATTTTTGGGTATAAAATCAGGAGGGAAAACCATTCCTGATATGCTTTTATTAAGGTCAACTCAAGGCTCTCGTAATAGGGAAAATGGCCCACTGAAGAGAATACACACTGCAAAAAAACTTTCCAATGTTTGTGTTATTGTACGATCATGTACCAACATGTTTCTTGAGGTGTACATGCCTTTCCTTCAACAAACCCACGTACATTTGTGATTGTGTCCAATGACACCCATGTACATGTATGGAAACTCTTCACGATAACTTATGTACGATGCTATGCTTTCCTTTGGCTTCTATCAACTAAAACCCACCTACGACTGCCTCTTCTCTCTCTTCTCCTTGACTTGTATGACCTCTAGATGAAATTCCTTCACCACCTATCCAAGATATTGAATCATGGTATTTTGTGATCCAACCCTCTCTAAATCAACACTTGGATGAAATATCTTCACCCAACCTATGAGATCTCCTCACTCTCATGTAAGAAAAAGTCCTTCTTTGCTTCTACACTCATCACACTAGGAAACGTCCTTGTTTGCTATCCTTGACCTTGGCATCTCACCAAAAGTATTGACGTTGATATCTCACCAAAGTCTCTCACAAGTGTATCTCACACAAGTGTCTTCCTCCTTCACCATAACCTTGCTTTTATAATCATGAGTTATAATCTAAACTTAATCTCCAAATTGTTTAAAAATTGAGATTACTTCTCACACCCACTTAATATTTACATGCTTAGATTACATGCTAATTAATTTTAGCACTTTCCTTAAATAACTCAATTAACTAATAAAAAACACGTTTAATTTAATTAATTCCTTTTAAATAAAGTAAATTCAAGGCTAGAAGGCTTTCGACAACTTCTATTGAAAGATTAATTATTGAAAGATTGGTTGTCATTGATGTCAACCCTTGAACAGGAAGTTAACAAGTTGCATGTTAGTTACATGTCATTAACAAGACATTATGAGTTGGCCTTAAATTAGGTAAAAGGTAAATTCTCGAAAAAAACCCCAGATAATTTTAGAAAATTCTCAAATGAATCTAAAACTGACAAATAACTAAGAGATAACTAGAGTGACATTATTCATCAACTCACTTTTTTGATTACATGCATAAACAAAGAGATAGCTAATNAATTAAAATTAAAAAAAAAAAAAAAAAACCTGCAAAAAACACTAAAACTCAAATTTGAGGCATCATATGAAGGAATTTGGATCCTAAAAAGTGTTGAACAAGATTTTGATATGATATATCATATCAACACGACAGTGAAGTCTTCGAGATGCAACTCCCTGTAAAATTTCATCCCAATCGAATAATTGAGTCTAAAGTTATGACTCTTGGAAATCCTTGCTTCTTTTTAATGAGATCCTCATTGGAAACACACATATACAGAGAAGAGTCAATTGAATATTTGGTGTGTGAATATAGATTGGCAGATATGAGGCAGTGAGATGAAGACAGTGAATTTCAGCAAAGGGAGAAGTTTACAAGAGTCTAGTGTACGAAAGAAAAGTTACTGCAACAGTGTCTCTAAGTTAATTTATGAGTTGCAGAAGGGAAAAGCGTGGACATATGCGAGCAGGAAGTGTACAATTCACAAATCTGTGAAGAAGACAAGAAGAAAATGAAAGATATAATCCACCATGTCAACTATGTATTGAATTCTTGATGAGATATTGAAATTATTAGAAGCAAAATAAGTATCAGAAACAACATCAGTAACATGTTAATTATTATAGTGACAAAGGTAGTGATAGATTGGTCTACATTTCTATTGTAGGGTGGTAGGATGGGGCAAGGAAAGGGGGTTGTAGCCTTCTTCTGGTTGGAGCTGGTAAATTAGGGAGTTGGAGCTTCCCTCAGGTCGAAGCCTATAAATAGGGGGTTGGATCCTCCTTCTAGTTGTATCTGGAGAAATAGGAAGTTGGTGCTTCCAATGAATGTACTCTTTGATAAATAAGAAAATAATTATGTGGTTTTTTCCTGCATTGTGTTTCCACATAAAATTCTAGTGTACTGCGTTTATGTGTTGTTTATGCACAGCCCCCCCCCCCCT